>DWPV01000771.1:0-25032 GCA_018251915.1 Urbanus proteus proteus | reverse complement strand
TGCTGGGAATTTTTCTTTGTTTCACCTAAAATCGTATTGATCTCCCGAAGGAGTGGTGGGGGGTGCTTGTGATGTAGAGGGGGTTTCGTTGGTTTGCCGTTTTGTCTAGGGGAAAAATCTGACATGTTGAAAATTCAAGATGGCGGCCGAGTTGAAGAGGGCATTTTTTTTTTATTATGCGCCTATCCGAGATTGGTGTCGTTTTCGGCTAATGTTGGGACGACAATTATATTTTTTTTAGAAAAAAATAAAAATACAAGATGGCCGCCGAGATATTTCATTTTGAAATTTTTCAATTTTCAAGGTGTGTTCGCGGGGTCACAAATTGATGTTTTTTTAATATTTTTTCTTCTTTTTTTGGATTTTCTTTTCGGGTATACCCTCAATTTTGACATGAGAGATTGCCATATTTTTAATTAAATGGCTGACCACGTGACAGCCATTTTGTAAAATGTACAAAAAAATGCATTTTTCGAGTTGAAAAATTTTAAGGTTGGCAACACTTGAGCGGATCGCTTTGTATGGGGCGGTTGTGGAGTAGGGTGGGTCACTCTTGTATGGAAAAAAATAAAAGTTATTGAATCGAATTCTAATAGTGATACAATGATATGATATGATTCTAATAGTGAATTCTAATAGTTCATTACAGACTTTTACTATTATAAAGCAAGTCTATCTCACAGGAACTACATTTTTCCGAGATAAAAAGTAGTCTATATCTTTCCCCTACATTACTCTTATGCAAAAAACATGTCGAGACATTGACACTGCGAGAAAACAAAACACATTTTATCCCACGGGAACCGTACATTTTTCGGGATTAAAAGAAGCCCATATGTTATTCCAGACCAATATCTGTACCAAATTTCATCCAGTTTGATTTTGCACGAGAAAATAACGCATATCGATCGATGTACAGACAGACCTATTATTTTTTTTTATATATGCATATGCCTATATCTTAAGTTAGATCTATAGCAATACATCGGTGAAAACCGCATTCAATTCTGTGCAGTAGTTCTGTTTTTGAGTGATGCGAGTACAAACAAACAGACAGATAGACAGACAAAAATTAAAAAAAAACTGTTGTTTTGGCTTCTGTTGCATTAAAAAATACCCCCTATGAATTTTTTTTCAATATCTTCAATGTACAGTCATCGACCTGTTACAATTTTATTATAAGTACCTAGAGATTTCATGAATTACTTTGGTGTTGTGTATACTGATTTCTAAGATTCTTTTTTTATAGAAGACTTAATACTGTTATCTTTTTTAATTAGGGATGACTAAGAGTTTTATAAACGTAGGAGTAGACAAATATAATCAGAAAGCTTCGAACTGCAAAGCTATCTGGAGTTACACGCGTTATTGTGAGTCAACCATAAAATATAGACATATGCTGTCCTGGGATATTTTTTATATAATTTTAAGGAGAACATTTCCGTCATACTTGATTTATGTGTAGCTTTAACCATTAAGGTTGCACACGCGACGGAAGCTTTAAAAATGGAGTAACTTCTCCCGTTTTTCCAACATTTCCCTTCACTGCTCTGCTCCTATTGATTGTAGCGTGATGAAAAGTATACTATAACCTGCTCAGGAGTATAAAAAATAATTTTGCCAAGTTTCGTTAAAATCTGTCGAGTAGTTTTTGTTTCTATAACGGTTATACGGACAGACAGACAGACAGACAAAAATTTTACTGATTGCATTTTTGGTATCAGTATCGATCCCTAATGACCCCCTGATAGTTATTTTTGAAAAATATTGCATGTACAGAATTGACCTCTCTACAGATTTATTATAAGTATAGAAGAAGATAGATATAGAAGATATAGATTACTTTTTTATTTGCCATAAAATAAAATGATTAGTTTACTCATTCGATACCTATATTTTTATTTATTTTTTTATTTTATATACTTAGATATATAACATTTGGTATCTTTGTGTTTTGAGTCGTTACTTTTGTACGCTAAAATCCATGATAAGAAAAAATGTTTCGTTACGTCTCATAAAAAATTAGTTTGCTTTCTGGCAAACTTTAGGTTTTATAAAGGAACGGTCATTGGCTGATTATACAGGTTCCCTATTCCCTATTGAGGCAAATGTTTCTTGTGATAATTGCTTGTTTGTTTTGTTATTGTTTTGATAAATAAAACAACGATACTCCATCTACAGTACTAGGAAACTTTCTACTTGCACGCCTCTCAATTCTGTATTTCTTGGCATCAAGCAATATAAAATTTTCTTAGAAGTAGTATCATTATTTTATTTATCTCCCGTACACCACAACGATATTACGTAAATTAGTTATTTCATGAGCAGGTCTAATAAAATACTTTTGTTAAATCAAATCAAATAACAACTATACATATAGGTATTTACTATTAAATTGAAAATACATTATTTTTTAAATCTATAATGATGCACCACGATGATTATAATATTTTTAAAACGTCGAATATAGTAAACTAATGTATAATGACATTAATTATTAACTTTTCAATGATTCTGTGTTTATTTGGTTTTCCTTTTTCTGTGTTTGGAATAATAAGTTACCTCCTCAATAATAGGAAATCTGGTTAGGATTTTATTTTTTTGCATCCTTAAGTATATCCCGTAATTAGGGCAAAGGGTGTTTATAACGCTATAATATAATCTTCTTCATCTTCGGCTAAAACAATCCCATCGTTTGTTTTTGTTTATCACACTTATGCATCTTTTAAGGTTATAATTCAATGACCACTATTATGGATTACCACTATTTTACTCAATTTGGTTTTGTCCTTAATAACGAGGCATAATATTAAATTAGCTTAGAAATAACCTGACGAGAGTATGATCAGACAAACTTTAAATTAGGCAGACCAACTTAACTATGTTGACGGAGCTACGTCTCTCTGGGATAGCATTGCATCTGGAATCGATCCCAGGTAAGTACTTACGGTAACTACTTACGGTTGTCGATGAACGCCAAAGATAACTTAGCATCAGACCGACTTTGTTTCTATTTTGTCTAAAACATGAATACATATTATAAAACAAAGTTCCGAAAAACTTCACGTGTTTATGTGATAGATTTTCTCAAAATTTACAAAACAGATTTTTGTACGTTTTTTACTAAGAGATAGTACCATTATTGAGCGACATTTAGGTTAATATTACATTCGAGTGCTATCTAAATTGTCTAAAATACGCGGGCACAGCTAGTAAAAACTAAAAATTAAACAGGTAATTCCAACTAAGTCCTTCAGTTATTTCAGATTTATTAAATCAGCTTGAACGTGGACTAAACTGTTCGATTGCTGAAATACTATGTGTTTCCCTTTCAGAAATATAAACAACACAAAACTATTATCTGATTTCGATAGACTTTGAAAAGTGAAAAAAGTGAAACAAAGGTACCACCGCCACACTTATTCCTAACGTAAATCAGTTCTTGGGTTTCGATGAAAAGGTGTGAGTTACAGGTTACTTACATATTATATGATGACCACCGAAGTCCGCAGGAGAGGCAACACTTCTGTAATCAACTTGAGATATCTCCTACTCTATATATCATGGGCAGCGATGACCATTTACAGCATACTCGTTTGCAACATCGTTTAAAGTAAGGTAGACTGCATCTTTACTTGCTCAAAAAGCATAGCTAATCGTCAGAAACTGATTGCGATAGATTGTTGGTTTAGAGAGTTAATCGTGTTGGTGATGGCTGAGCATAAATTTCCATTCTCGCCTCAAACAGGGCACCGCTATTTATCAAAACTGACTGTTTCATAAACCGTCTATCGCATTGTTATCGTGACGCATGACATTTATTGTATAGCCCTATCTCAACTACTCTAATTTAATCCGAATAATCAAAGTTTAAGCTTTCACAGCCTCTCGTGCCATTTAATGTCTATTAATCACACGGTTTAATATACATATTTTGTCATGTCACTTATTAATCGTAACGTTACTGATATTTCAACAATTATGAGACAATACATAAATTTAGAAGTTACAATCACAAAATCATAAATTTAATGTACTTTACATAAACGATTTCAAAAAATAGCATTATTATTAGCGTTATTATATTATTATCAATATCACCTAATTTAAATCTTTGCTCTTTCACTATTCCTACTCGTATTATTTGCAATCAATTTTCAAGCAAAACCTACAAGTAATCGCCAACACGGATTGTCAATTCTACACTTCTTGCATGAGAGTGGGCGGTCATAAAATAGTTATCATTATTTACGATATCTCTGCCCTGACACGGGGTACCAGAATGAATAAACAAGTAAGAAGGTCCGAACAACAGTGCCCTACTCTAACTCCATTAATCAACAGCGAGGCCCGTTTCATAAAGTGACATTTTCATTGTTCTGCGATCCTAAACTTCGTATTTACTCATTTTGCGTTCATAACTCCGAAGCTAAGCCATGCAAGTCGTGTATTAAAACTCGTTATGCAACAACAATGTCTCCATATTACGCGTTGTATAAAACTGCTTATATGACGTTGTTATTTTGCGAATTACAAGTTAACTAACATCAAACAAGGTTAAGAGTTTGGTTTGGTTTGAGGACCTGTGAAAAGGTTACCGGTCTGACGCGCAATGGGTCCCGAGTTTGATTCTCGACCAGACAGACATCTAAATGATGAATTTTGAGTGTATTCGTGTATGTGTGTGTTCATGGTACCCACAACACAGGAGAAAATCCTACTGTGGGGCTATGAGTGTAAAAGCGTTTTAAGTTTAAGTTTTTTAAGGGTCCATCATTTTTGTTATCTAAAAATTATTGCATCTTTACACTATTATCTCACAATAATAATATATAACTCAGCCTTCTTACAGGAAATTAATTAATTATTAATTCTGATTATGCTGGCCTCAAATTTATACCACCCGTTTCTACCTATCGATAGATGGCATGATTTATGGATTAACCACTATTTTATTTGATTTTAAGATATGCATTTATCCATCTTATTTAAAGTAAGTGACAGTACGTTTCTATATGAAATATACATAAGTAATATAAAATTAGTGTATAAACTAAAAATCCAACGGGTCTAATAAGTGAGAGATAAAACATGTTTGTTGTTACATAAACAAATATTTTAAAATTTTTAAGGAACAAAAGAAAGGCACTCGCCAATCCTTGTTGATGTCAATCCACTTGCTGACAATTAATGTAAATACATATTCTCTGCCTCAACTTGCTAATTGTTTGAAGTCTCAAAAACAAATTCCTTATAATTGTTGACAAATGAAGTTTACTTAATTGATTAAATATCTTGTATAATTGACCACTACTTTACAATGTTTATTTTATCAGTTTAACAATATTTTTCATTTATCAGGCCAAGAAAATCAATCATCATCGATAACGGCTTTAAAAATGGTACAATAAAAATGATAAGTAGTCGATTTACGCGGAACCGATGACTATCATATTTCGCTACCCAAAAGGTAAAGCTGCTAACTATAAGTTTCCGTTATGCCATGAATACATCAATGTGACGAGCGATGTCGAAAACCGTCAATGGGTTATTTTATACTCCACAAGTGATCACAATGTGCTACGTGATTGATGTACCGAATAACAACGGCGTAGCTATTTTCGTAGCACCACGTAGCACTGGTACTATTTTTGAACGGCGTAGCTTTGTTTGCTTTATAACAGTTTCTGTATGTAGAAATATCAAAATTCATTGCAATGCAAAAACACATCGAAAGTGTGATAAAGAAATCTAAATTCATTGTTTTAAATTTTTGTATCAAAATCTACCGAATGTTTGAAATGGTATTTTTCACCTAATTTAAACAAAACATTACAAAGAATACCTCCCCAGCCTACAGTTAGCTAATATTTAAACTTGATAAATTCATTTAATGGTACATAGTAAAATAAAAGGTCTGAAAATATAAATAAAAACGCCAGCGAAATGTATTAAAATTGTAAATCCACAAAATAACATACCATCTAGGCGAAACACCAGAAAACACTAAGTGACTGGCACTAAAAATTAAAAGCGTAAGCGGAAAATACGTTCTCATTTCATATTGGACGTAATTATGTTCCGCGGCTTAATTTCAGATTTAATAATATGTAGTTTCACCCAAAAACAATGTGAAAATGAAAAGCCTTCCGTAGCCATTTCATTTTGCAGCCCAAGGCACAGGAAGCGAAATGCACCATTCCATTTTCTCAACGTAACTACGTTGCACGTTTCGAACAATGAAATGCTTTTAAAACACAAAACAACATGATTCGTATATAAAAGTAATTTGTAGCGTTACAAATTAAAACGGGGTGTTAAGGCAGAATCTCCCTAAAAGTGAATGCGCTCAATTTCTTTATTGTGATATGGAAATGATATAGTTCTTTTTCATTGTTATGAAGTAAATGTCTAGTTTTGTCCTTTGTGTTGTTAGATAGAACTCAATGATATTTTGGTGATTTTAAGATATCATCTAAAAATATGATTTTATAGTTTATTCAAAAATGTAGTAATATCTCTCTATAACGTACCTTCTATTCAGTTACAGAGCTTCGTGCTTGTTTGGACAATATTAAATATTTTAAGAATAAAGTAAGAGTTACAGTGTAAATTTAGAATAACCTTTATAAATACCGTTCCCAGAGCCATCTATTCGATGTTTTATAAATTGAAAACAGAGCCTACTCAATTTCTAAATGTACGTAGAAACTTAGCTTCTAGATAGAATATCTACTTACTCCACTTTAAATAAGATGTATAAAATAAACCTTGTAAACGAATACACATTTCTCCATCCAATCTCAATCATTTTCACTAACGCAAAACATTTAAATAGCAAAATTTAAGGCGCTTTGTATACTTTATGTGTGTGGTATCAACCTCACCAAAATCAGATGTACATACATTTATTGGAATAGTGCTACCTGCGCTGTGGGCGAAACAGAAGGACGATTTGATAAATATCTAGAAACTTTACCACGTCGTATTTGCAAGCGGGCTTTTACAAATATAGAAACACAATTTGTGAACGCTTTTCGTCTCCGCAGCGATGTGGCTTTACTAAAAAGATATATGCGTGTTCTAAATGTTGTGGCCGAGTTTGTGGCAAAAGAACTTTATTAAAGAGCTTGTAAGTATACCTAAGTACATTTTATCTTTGCTTTGTCATAGCCTATACAAGTAAATAAAATTAGAGTGACTGTGATTTCAAAATAACAACTTTTTACTCAATACATATAAAAGTATACACGAATGCAATTTAAAAAAAAATGCCTATCTGTCTGTTATTTTAGGTTTATTTTTATATTAAAAAATATCGATAAAACCATAAATATGTGAATCAAAATTTTGAGATCACGGTGTTGAGAAAGGATGGCAAAAAGCAAAATATAGGTATATGGACCACAAGTAGTTACTTATGGTCCATATATGTTACGTAAAACCATTCCACAAATCTCGACATATCGCGTCATTTAGTAATTTTATTATACCAATATAATAAAAAAGATATTGTGCAAAGAAATGCACACGAAATTTATTTGACTTATACACTGCAACATTGTAAAACTTAGCTCTTATCCACATAAAGGTACGGAAAAGATGATTTGATAAATATCTTCAAACTTTACAGCGTATGCACGGCGAGGCTTTTATACAAACAAAATTTAAGCAAGATTTTCTCATTCGTTTTCATACAAGCACAAGTGCTGTATTTCTTATTAATATGCGGAAATCTTTACAATGTTTTTATATCATCAAATACCGAGTCAAGTAATAATAAACTAAACTATTTTTATACCAAATTTAAGCAATTAAATGAATGATTTTATCCTTTACTTTTAATTAAACATAATAAGATTAAATCCATAACATACACGACATTTCCATAACTAACATGAGTTTTTTTTTTCTTTTGATGGAATACAACTTACAATCAATGACAATTCTCTCTGCAACCTTGCCACTTAGTTTAATTTTTAGAAAGAGAATAATACCAAAAAGAATCCTTCCCATTGTCATTAATAAAATACTTGTCTTGTTATTTTGTTACATTTTCCGCCATTTATAACTGCATATAATATTTAAATAAACTGCAACAAACGCTGCGTCGGCCTTCATTCTAAAAGAGATGAAATCGCTATGATTTACTCTATTGGCTTCGTTAGAAATATCGTACATTTTTTAGCATCAACAGAAATTTGTTAGTCACTCCTTCGCGCACCCTTTCGAGAGGGCATTAATTGGATCTTTTGAAAAATTCTTGTCGGAATAATTTTTCATCTATCACTTTGCACGTAATTTGCGCTTATTTACAGAGCAAACACGCCTTTGATGTAGGAATTCCGAATGTTTAAGAGTCCACTAGACCGGCACTTAATGTACTAAAATATATTTTCATTCTACAAATATTAAGTTTTGTAAACATAGGATGACAGCATGTGTACCGATTAAAATGATATTAAAACTATATTTAATAATTACAATTTGAAATTCAATAAAATTAGGCACTATTTCGTATCGATAGGTATGATTTTAATCTTTCTAACCAATTTATTTTGTAAATAAACACTGCAGAAACCAATAAGTAGAGATTTTCATAAACACAAATTGGAATCGGAGCTTTTGGTATTATTCAGTTGGCTAGGTACAGGTTTGTGGTTTTACTCCACACAGAGTATCGCATACTAAGTCGCTATTACTCGTATGGTTCCAATCGAGATTGAGATAACACGGAACAGTATATGAACCAATTTTAGAGGTTATTTTGAAACTACCGTATATAACCAATGTTAGATTACGTCGAGGAACATTTTGTAAGCTTTTGAAGTATTATACCGGCAGAGGTAGGTGAACGTATATTCCTTTACCTTATCTAAAGAGGGAATATTGTAACAAATCTACTAAGGTAATCTAAGGTATGCAATAAAGATGAGATATATGTTTGATATATCTTTTAATCGTTGGTTATAATTTGTATAAATAATATAATTCCAAGAAATAATGTTCAATGGTTGTGAAAAAAAAACTGTTTTACTGTAAAATAAACATTTTCAGTAAATGTAATAACAATACATTTTACTAATACTTAGTTTAATAAAAACTATTTACATTAAGAAACTAAAACAGCATATCTCATCGACGCAACGAAATGTAATACAAATCACGACTTGCTCGGAAGTAAAAAGTACGAATTGGTTACGACTTCAATCAATGTCTTAGGAAATTCTGAGAAGTGTTCAAACAAGAAAACTCTTTCATTTCTTTTAACTTGTTGGGCTTCTTTAATTACGTGACTTTTGATACTAAAGAATCAGTAGTACTTTTACTCGAACATTCTAGATGTTTTTCCGGAATATTTCTATTTTTTTACCATTTAATTAGCTTGACTCGTAACATTGGAATGAAATGAAACTTTGTTTGAATTTTGGATCACGGTGAAATAATCTGGTGGAACTCTTCAGTGGCCACTTCTAAACCCCACAAATTTGGGCTCATATATATGATTACGTTTTTACAAGTACAATATGTTGGTACACGATGAACGCGTATTTTTATTTTTTTACTATACCTCTTTTTAATAATTACTTCAAGCTGTTTTCCTCAAATAGTACGACAATGCCTCTTTTGTGCGTTTAAGGCCTTCAGTATAGTGGTAAAGGACCCAAAATACTTGAAAACGTTATTACTACAACGTTTATTTATTTATTATTATTATTAGTAACGATTAAGATTTTTTAAGATATGGTTAAAAATAAGAGGTTTTCAAGGGTCATTACAAAATAGGTGGTTTCCAAAGGAGGCAGGTAAGTAAACAAAATTAAAATAACTAATATGTTTTAAAATTTTTGCTCTAAAGAGTCTAAAGTAACCGTTTTCACCATACGTTTAGCATGAAAATAAAAAGGTACGTATATATTAATAATATATGAATACGAAAAAGCTTATTATGTAATATATGATCGACTCACTTTCCAACACAATGCAAACGTCTCGTTTCTCAATAAGTGCTTTCAAAAAATACGCGTGCCTGCGAAATTTGTGTCATTTATACGACACATGTGAATATGAAAAGAATTCGTCAAACACGTACGACTTTACGACTTTCATAAAGAGCACTGCCGTCAAATTTCATGTTCGAAGTTAGGCGATTATAGCTTGTTTATAATCCCTTGCTTTACACGCGCGATATACCTCCATCGGCATAAGTTTCCATCATATTTACTACCTATTTCATATTCGAATATCCAAGCCAAATTATTCAAAGCCTGTAATATGAGCTGCATACGTTCGTTTTGGGTTGCTTTCAGGGGTGGAGGATTTGAGAACTGTAAGGTACTTTATTCGTTCATTATTGTATTTTTAACATTGTACGAAAATGTTGCAAAATATATATTAAAAACATAAAAAGGATTTAAACTTTTTACACAGAAAACAATCCTGGCCATAATATATTCAATTGGCTGTATTCGTAATAAAAAAAGAAGAAGCAATCATGGCGGGAAACACGATTTTCAAGGAAAACATAAGTTAGGTTTTATAATTGGTTACGACAAACAAACTGAATTAAATTCTGGGGATACACCTTAAAGAATATTTTATGATTTTGTAACGATTAAGGGAATCTCATCCAACATAATAAAGAAGAGGTAAGTACACATTTAAAATAATACTGATAAAACATTATTCAATTGAAACATGTATTTTATATGTCGCTGTTGGATGAGCCACGGGACACAGTGGAGTGTATTTTCATTCATCTGATATAGTTGATAGCCTCTAGCAACAATATCAACGCCTGTCACGTTCGTTTCCACGAAAATCTCAATAACCTTTATAATTGAACAGAAGTCATCCTTGCATTTTGATTTTATGACATACGAATATACAAAAATAGGTAACTATTTATATGTCTTGGTTAACGTGATATTTAGTTTCACTGCAGTTTTTTGACTGGAAGGGTTATAATGGATCCATACATCTAAGTCCTCAGGGTAGCAGCACAACTGTGGCCAACCTCGTGTAAAACTCTAATCTTATGTGGTGTAGATAACTGATATCCATGGGTGACAGAAGCCACTTACCGTCAGATGGACATGCTCGTTTACTTCTTCCATATTATATAAAAAATCTTGATTCAAAAACTGCATTGTACATGGACGTGGTCACAGAATGTGACTAGACGGCACTGATCCCTTGCCACTAAAACGACGTTCTCGTTTGCTACCAATAAATTTACCTAACAAAGCAAGCTGAACACATGACAAACCTTCGGTCTTGCAATAAACTTAGTTCTGCATACTGTTAGGTATAACACGATGTCAGTATACTGCTGGAACAGCACGACATAGATACTAAGCGGCAAGTGTGCCAATTACGTGAGCAACGCCTACGTATCAATTTTACCTCGCCCTTAATACGTAGCTTGCATTTACTAGCAACTTCAATCGTGTTCCCTCAGAAACAAACAAGCTAGCATTATAAGTTCAGCTTTGTATATGCAGTTATAGAATACGCAGAAAATAAAACTTCTTTTTTTGCGTTGGGTAATGTTTTTGTTCTAAAAGTAGTAAATAATAACGCAGTTCACTTGATGGTAAGTAGCCACTGTCATATCTATAAGAATACGATATTCAAACTGGCAAATGCGTTGCGTCCTGAAGACTAAGTTAGAACGCATGTTGTTACGTACATACTTAAATAGATTAGCGTTATTATGTAAATCAATCCTAAGACGTATTCGTAAAAGTACCAACTACATTTATCATAATTAAGGTAATTCGAAGCTACTGAATCCCAAATTCAAATTATATTTTTTTATTTTCATTTCTTCTTTTAATTTGGGCCATTTTTATATAAATAGCGATCCATTTAAACGAAAGTTATGTACGAACTTGTATACTCTACTTAAGATATCTCACCGCAATCTTTGCTTTCCGAGATGGTAGATATTTTTTAATCCGCTTAAAAAACGACTTAGAAACTTACTTTTACAGGCATCGTTACTTATCTTATCCGGCCGGGCCGCTTGAAAAAGAACACCTGTAAGGATTTCCCTCACAAAACTTGGCCGTGTCACCGCATTACTTTCCCAAATAACGTGTACACATACGTACATAGATGACGTGACGCAAATCTGAGACTCACCTCGGGTGTGGCTTCCACTTCCTATAATCCATTTGGGCGAACAACCTGGAGTCATGTCAGAGTGATTGATGTAGGTAGGTAGCTACAAGGCGATCCGTGCGGTGACTTTATCTAAGCCTCTGACGCGTTCCCAAAACGCTTGAGCTGTTAATGTGTTCACAATATACCCATAGTGTTAGTTGATAGCTTGCCGTTCTAATAACTACAAGACTGACGTATCATATGCCTGTGACACGAGATCAAAGGGCCTACTCCCTTGAATGTTAAATGGAAATTTACATAAACAATAAAACGAGTATTTATGGAATCAATTTAAATGTTTCGCGATGCTCGAATTAACGAACCATTAAGCTACGTCGTGAATGTCAATGACAACGAAGACACAGTTATTTACAAGCGGTCGACACCACAATGAAAAGCTGTTTCGCGGAGAAATAATAGTATGCTCATAAATATTTTGATCCTCAATACATAAAAATTAAACCGCGATTTAAATATCTGATATAAACTCTTCGTCCAGTTTACAGAATTATTTATTGCACTATACGTTGGCATAACGTATTACCCCGTAAATAAAACGTGGTGAATTCTTTGAATAAGTTAACCCTAAGCCGTTTTCAAGTAATTTGGTCGTTTAAAAGCCAGATTGAGATGTCAATCCCAATAATTATTTTTACGTGAAGAGGATATCTTCGAGGTCGAAAAACTTTACGCAAGTGGATTGTAGCTTCGGTATACATATTGTGGATTGATTACTTAACTTAGGTACATACCAATATTTCTTCCACTATCACAGTGTGGCCTGAGTTTTGTGTAAGCTTCCCAAGTTACTGAGAAACCTGTCCGTCGCAGACAATGATTATTAGATTCTTAGATACACTTAGTATACTCGACAAGTAATAAAATTATCAAAAATACGATGAGCGTTTTCAAATTGCCTTTTAACTTAACAAATACAAAAAATATTACACTCATTTTCAATCATATTCCGCTATTTTCGGTATAACAAGATCCGGCTATACTACGCCCAAATCTCGAATCTAAGTGTTATTTACTTTTATATTTGTTCCCGGGAGGCTTACTGATTTTATGCCACGCTTTATGGCGCATCCGGTACAGGCCGTAAAAATAGTCTTCCAAGTGATTGCCATCGACCGATTCAGTCAAAATGAATAACCATTAAAATGTGTTATTCATGGCGGACTTCGTGACTTGTAATTTTATTGCTCGTTCTATTACTTACATTACTAAATACCTTTATAACTACGCTATTTTCTGTGTTAAATTAGACATGTCTCCAATTTTCTTCGTAATGAATTCATAATTATAATGGAAGTTAGGCAATATGTTTCAAATAATGTCTCGTATATTAATTCTCAATCATCACCTTTAATAACTATTTCTAAATTGTAAAATTAGGCTTTTGTATCAATTGCTCTTCAATTCTTGTAAACGGATATTAGTTCGCTTCGAATGATCTAATCATCATAGGTGTAGTAAGTTTTAGTAAGATTACCGCACTAATATGATAACTGAGACTATAACTGAACAACTTAACCTAACTAAATTTAGGCTTTTTACAATTGACTTGTAGTTTAATTTACGCGTTATGTTTATTATATTGGTATATAAGCAGAAAATTGGTATATAAGGCTGAGCGACGCTATCCTACAAAAAAAAATGATTTTAAAATCAGCGCCGCCTATGCATTTTAGTTAAGTTCTTACTACCTGCATTAAAACAAAAAAGTCAATAAATTCTATGTACAGATAAGCTTCATAATGTTGATGTCTCTCTCTGGTCAAGTGCGCGTTTATAGGACAATTAATTCATAGTAGGTGTTCGAGGACTTGAGTACTTAGTTGTTAGCTTCTTGGAGTGTTGTGAAGGACATTTGATACAATAAACTACACTTTATAATACACAGTTGGAATGAAGTAAAATAGGGTAAGTTTCTACAAAGGTCAAAGTGAAGTTTACACTGATATAGACTATTGTTTGATTTTTATTTCATTTCAATTATTCATGTTCAAGACCGGTTTGGAATCCAAGATATTATATTTTTATTTTCGTCCAGGGGAACAAGATTCCTAGGCTAAAATAAATATTTATAATAAGGTATAAGGTACTAGAGATAATAAGACCAAAGATCAATACTATCCAATAGAAATAAACCCAAGTTAATCCTTAATCTTCATTAAAATGTTAAATGCCTTTATATTGCTAATCTTCATAATTTTACCTAACTATCGACAGATTTATCATACATTATAATACATTTTTTTCGAAATGTTTTCCTTCAGTTTACCATGCTTAAGTTAGTAACAAGATAAGTAGGTACGTGAACAGAATTCGGAGAAGATTAATAAACGAAGATAATTATTTAAATAGCATATTTATCCTAGAACTATATTATAAGATTAAGATTTATTAAAGGCCCGTAAAAATTCTGAACACTAATTGTAACGTAATAATTCCAATTCCATTAGATGACGCAGAAGTTAAAGTGGATTTTACTTTGAGGGACTACTCAAATATTTAGTCTTGCATAAATAATTAGGTAGGGATGTCGGTCTGAGATCGATTAATTGAAGATCGATTTAGATGAAAAATAATCGATCTAGCGAATCTATTTGAGATAACCGAAAGTCGACACTACGATTTTCTTTTCTAATACCATAAATATTACATGAATGTTGTTTCTCAAGTTCATCTCAGATATTTTGTCGAATTTCTGAGTGGCTTGAAAAACGATAAACTTTTTTTCAGGGTGTGACTAACTCAAAAATACAAAAAAGTGGTCCTCTAATCCTTTTAATTTTTGTGTAACGATTCTCCAAACATGAATTCAAATCGATTTCATAATATTATGCTACTTCTAGAAAGAGATCTTTCTTGAAGTATCGCCATCCCTAAAATAAGGAGGAATATTGCGAATGCGTACCTTATCTACCTAATTTTAATATAGCAAAGCGGCTTCTTAAGATCTCAATGGTAATCAGACACCAATTAAAATTTTCCATTAGAAATGTTCAAATAACTCGCAGACGTCAACAGCGTGTGATTAGATTTGTTCTCTCGAGACTAATTATTACGAGCATTACCTAATTGTTGATGTGTATTTGTATTTACATGTTCCATTTATCCTAACTACCTTCCAGGATCAATTTCACTTTAGTGCGATATTGCTTACATTAGTGTTCGCTTGAACAAATAGGGATTATAATATATCATGTCGATGATGTTACATTAAACAAGCATTCTATTTAAGGACTTTGATAAACAAACTTACAAGATTAAATATATGGAATTTACCGTATGTATAGCATATTCTCATTTTTTCAAGTTTTTATTCCACGACATTTTCCATTGCAATATTTTGAAGTGAAAGATGTTTAGGTAAACATATCTACGTATATGATTCTAATTTAGGTACTCGTTATGGAGAGTGAGGCATCTGTGAAAGGCTTTAATTAGGATTTCTGTTTAATTTGAAGTTTAACACCATCCAAACATTTTCATTCATATATTAGGCAAAATTATGCAACGTAAATCCTTGCAACATAGGTGATGCAAATATCAGTTACACGAGTAATTATACATACATCTTATGTAATATTATATAATTTTATCTACTCTTTCATTCAAATAGTAAAAGAACATGCAATCCACATTGATAGTAAATGGTGAAAAAATTTAAATTGCATTTTCAGTATAAGTATTGTGTATACTCTAATATGAATTGAGTAAAAAAATGTTATTTTGAAATCACAAACAGACACTTTAATTTTATTTATTTGTATAGATAAAACGGTGGTCCTATACGTATAAATATATACTACAAAAATATATAATAATACAAATAAAATGATTCTTTACTCGTCGGATTTTTACAACAAATCCACACTTAATCGAATTTACAAAACACATATTTTAAACAGGATTCTTGGGGAACGAGTTTCCTCATAACATTGCCTTAAGAAGCGAAAGTACACATTTGCGATGTCTTACCAAATGGTTCAGAAACTTTGAAGATTTAAAGGCCGTTTGTTCTCTAGACAAAGAGAGGATGGAAAGATTTAGGGGCAGCAAGAAAGACGGTTACCGCAAACGTATACTTTATAACCGGTATAACCACCGGCCCCCGTACATTGAGAATACCTTTTCTTGCAAGGTATGTAGATTGCAGGAAAATAAGTTTTCAAACATTTTTTTTATCTAAAGTTAAATAATATATTATTTTGTAATATTTAAGTACAACCAAATGTAACGTTTTTAAAGTTTTTTATTTTAAAGGTTACTGATAAATGATTTGTTATAGCTTAATTATGTAATCTTTCCGCTACTATTGGATTAGATCTGACCCACATACAAATGTCAAACCTAATCTACGGTCTGAGTACGGAGATACATATAATATACATACGTATACTTAAGTATATTTTTGTTTTAGCTTACATATTTATAATGAAAAAGCATTTTTACATCTGACGGCATATATTATATAGCAATCAAAGCAGCACAGGTAGGTACGCAATACGCAGTACGCAGTACGGTATAGCAAGCACAGGTACATCGTAAGTTTCTCTCAAAACCCTCTTAGCACCAACAATTTTAAATGGTATTTTTCCGCAAATATTATTGAATGATGTCCAGAAATCACTGCATGTTCATTGTGTGTGCAGTATGGTCGGCAGGGCCCGAACACGCGGCGCGGCGAACCGTAACTGTTCACAGTTCACCCGACATTATCGCTTCCTGCTGCGGTGCAGCAGTTGCTGATAACTTTAGCTTATTTTCAAGTAAATAAAATTAATTAAATTAATAAAATCTATGTTTAAAAATAGACAAAACTTCGGTTGTAACTATATGTGCTCATTTGCGCGATATCAAAAATATTTTTGATTTTTTATCTTCTGAAATGAAGCCAAAACTGTCATTTGAATCATTATTAAGAAATTATTTTAACAGGACATTCATTGCCTTTCATTACTCACTAAGGTAGGTACTAAGTTTATTGGTTACCTACAGGAAAAATATCTAAAACTACTCTCCATAACATGAAAAAAACTATTTTATAGAATTAATCCTAGTAATGAGGTATGCGGTCTAAGTCGTCGTCTTCTATAATATAAGGTCAAAGAATCACTAACTTAAAAGATTTTTTCACATATTTCTTGAAAACCACACGAATGTCACTCAATAACCTTCACTTCACTACAAACAACGGCTAGAAATCATAGAGTACGCCACGCTACTTGGTTTTACGTATTGTGTTGTTGCAGAATGAATCGTCGGCGGACAGCGGTCGCACAAACGGTGCGCGACGGAGCGTGAATGTGGACCGCGGACATTATCGCTTCCAAACTGTTAATAAATATCCAGCTGGACTTACTAACATCTATTCGCTTTACACTAGCAAACATATTCATATGATGCCTTATCTCGTTGCGGTTGCCAGAAAGATAGCTCTATTAATACTGCCTTTGACGTGGTTGATTACTTTTGGTTGGTATTTGGTAAGTAGGTATATTTAGATATATTTTATGCAATTGAAGTAGCTAGAGACTTTGTGCATTAAACTGACGGTAAGTGCATAAGCATTCGTTCTTAAGGACTGTTCTACCTGCAGGCGATGCCACTATGCCACGCCACGAAAAATGCGTTGCCACTCCGAAGACCTATTAATCGCCTGATATTTACCTCAGCCGTCAACTTCACCCCAACGCAAGAATTAGGTATTTCATGTTAGAAATTGGTTTAGTAATTATAATGTATTCTATTAATTAACATTTGACATTAAGTCTAATCTTATTAATAGGTTACATTACACTGCCAAATGCGGCTAGTACGCCAATCAATAGGCATTGAATTCACTGTAGCGCATTACGTTGATTAGAGTCAAGTGGTATATTAGCCATGAAGTAATAGGTATAAGCATATAGACTGCTTTCGTATATCAAAACGTATCCGATACCTTAAAACGTAGCTTTAAAAATAGCAGAAAATCCCGTACGTACGGCACTATCACCTTTTTTCCTAACCACGGACTGTGCCGAGCAGTGGAGCTATGTCCATGTCAATAATGTAGTTACACACGCGTACATGAGAGTGAACTGGGAGGCAGCTTACAACATCGGTGTAAATTCGAAAGCGCTAGCCGCTATATCCCCGGTCTATTGCCTAGGCTCACTGGTCACGTCCGCTTTTGAGATACTCTTTTCCAATTTCAATAAAATTTCGGAACTCTACAGAAATTTCCGAACAAAGGAATCTTTTTGCTCCATTAGCTTTGATTACATTATTAAATTAGAGAATTTATATTCTAGACTAGCTGTTACCCGTGACTTGCGCAGATTATAATCCTGAGTAACAAACATTTAACGAGATTTAACCTTTAAAGAGATTAAATAAATCTCTTTAAAGGTGCAATATCACTAAATCCTAT
Organism: Urbanus proteus proteus; assembly: GCA_018251915.1. Lineage (NCBI taxonomy): Eukaryota > Metazoa > Arthropoda > Insecta > Lepidoptera > Hesperiidae > Urbanus > Urbanus proteus. The sequence continues at coordinate 6,437 of DWPV01000771.1, read as the reverse complement.
CCCAAAGGTTATAGGTTATAGGTTATGTTTAGAAGTTAAACTCAGCAAGGAGTAGTCAGCAGAAGATTTTTTAGCTTCCATATATCATAGTTAATGTTGAAAATCGTTCACTCACTACACTAGCTTTTAATTTAAAAATATAGTCGATTATTCCGAACAACAATATTGAAAAATGTCAAGTAAACCTTTTAAGTTAATAACATAGTAAATGTCAAATAATTCAGCTTATTCCCATTAACTATTACAGGGAATTTGTACTAAGAAGATCATTAAAAGAAAGAAATAATATTCCGTGTACTCCAACGGTAAACATGGTCGCATCGCCGCTCCAAACAGACTGCAAAAAAGGAAATCCGGAACTCATTCACCCCGGCAGGTAATCCAAGCTTAAAACAGTTCGACGACTGCTTTGACGAAAGACTAAACTATCTTATACCTAAATATATGTTCTGCTTTTCAGTCCCAAAGCTTCGGTCGTAGTATTTTTTTTACTATGGCAGTAGCTTCAATCGCGACGCAATAACTTTGTCTGTTTGTTCAACCCTTACGCCAAACTCGGTTGGTTTTCAAACTAAATCTTCATTTTGTTTACTTAGTTTTGCTCGCATTTGGTGATTTGAAATCAACTATCTTTTTCACCTTATACTCTAACAGTTTTCGATGTATCTTTATTTACAATAAGGAAGCTACTTTATTACTATTATCACACAAGTGATTACTTGTTAACTTGTAGAACACAAAATAGCCAGGATGCCAGTTTAAAGACGCCATGAAAAGTAATGCGGAGATATGTAAGAAGTACCTTTAGGTAGATATGTAGGCATGTAGATATTGACAAGAAGATTGCTAATAGCATAAAATATCACAAATCACAAGTTATATTTCAATATTATTTTATTTTATTAATTTATTATAAAATATCCCAAGATAGAATAGGTAAAAAACTGAAAATGCATAAAGTTGGATTCTTTCATATCCAAGTTGCCGCATTGTTGAACAAACATATTTAATATTAAAGTTATAGGAATATTAATGAATAAAATAGTTAGCAAGGTAAAATAGTTAATAATTTAAGAATTCCAGAGAATAACAGCACACTTTTTGCCAGTAAATTTGTCAGCAGTTAAAAATGACAACGATAGAAGCACTAGGTCGCCTAAAACGACTGAACTGTAGTACCAACAATGCAGCCCGAATCGCTAGGTAAGAGCTCTCCGTATAAACTTGCTGACGCGCGATTAATAACAACCCAGTTGTGTATGCACAAAACTGAGCAAGTTGGCTTGTTAAGCCTTTGTGCTGAACGAGGCATGGGTCTACTTAATATCTGGGTTTGTTCTCGTATATATTGTTTTTCCTAAATACAATAAACAGAAAAGATACGATGTTGATAAAGTTGAGTGCTACAATGTAGTTACAATCCGATGCTGGTTAATTCATGATATTATTAATGTGATGTGAGCTCACATTGGACACATAGTGGTAAATTAGAGATGTAGACACGATTTTAGTGTCATTAGATAAGATGAGATGAAAAAGTTTTGTTTGATCATAAATAAGTAAATATAGAAATTAAATAGTTAGTCTCATTGACGCTCTTTACCTTCTAGATTTTTAACGCCTTGAATAAATACAACGATAAAAAGCTCTACCCAAAGATAACAAAATGTACCTATCAATTTACTTATGAACAAAAATCAAAATAATATTGCGTTAATTTCATTGCCATTCCAACATCCAGATCGACAAATTTACCATACAATCAACTGAAATCCAAATCACAAGCAAATTACATCAGTACCTTTATATTTACAAGCTACAACGTCTGAATTAATCCTGGGAACTAATACTTAGTTTCAAAGATTCGAGCCGCCGTCCGTATTTGCATAAGTTACACGTTTCATCTCCGTAATTACCGATTCGATCATTACCATTAATCTCTCCAAGAAATCCCAAATGGACATCAATCGTTTGACTCTAATCACGGGATTTGCTTTAAATGCTCACGTTCGTGCGGACCTTTTACGAAATCCTTTAGAGAAAAAATTGTTAAAAAACGGGACAAAAACAAAAGGAAATAGTCGGGGCGGTCCCCAGAGAGTCGTTGTTAGCCCTGGGACGGTACTTAAATCAAATGTTCGCCATTCTAGGAAATTATAAGAACAGGGCACGGATTCTTCGTACCCTCCGAGAGGATCCTCCGGGATAAAAAGCTTACACAGAAACAGTGCTGTAAATAGTTTCATTGTTCTGTAATTGTGTATCTTTTAAGGAAACACGAAAGGTACAAAATGTATAAAACATATTTTTCACAGTATCTTCATTGTTCACACTATTGTCTGAGGTGTTTTTGTAGTAAACATTGTAAGTCGGTATATGAAGGTCTATGACGACTATAATAATATTAATATGTGACTAATTATTATGGTATTGACGCGAACAATTTAATATTCAGGACGGAGAAGTTAAGAATTTTCTTTTTTGTTGTCTTCAGGCATATTACTTTACCTCAGAAGAAACTTAAGGGGCCTAATCCGCTTTTCAACTCGAGCTTTTACTTGCCTTATGACAGCGAGCTTAAAGCTTCGAAGAACATTGTGGAGAAAGTTTTTAATCTTCACGAGAACGTATCTGTTAAATAACACAAGTGTATTTTCGGGACACATCGTCTTTGAATGAAAGGGTAGTGTTAGGTCATACGATTACAATAAGATTACGATCATAAAATTCTCATTATTACGATAATATTATCATACTACAAGTTAGGTACAGACAACAGACTAACGTCGCATTGCTAGACAGGATATCGGCCTACAACAAAAATGTTTAAGGTCTGAACTAATCTGCTACATTAAAATAGTTTACCAATTTGTTCTTATTTACTCACATACCATATAGAACTATATTTTCTTTTATTGTGAATGCAAATAGTATTTAATTCAATCAATGGAAAATCATATTGCAAATAAACAATTTAAAAGCTAGCGTTTGAATATACAGATAATATATACACTTCAAAAGATCGAAATTCAATACTTGTAACATTAATAACATAAGTCGAAAAGACAAAATTAAACAAAAGAAATAAAGACAATAAGCGAGGCTTTGCGCGTTCGACATGTGTCCATATGTCGAGATCTTCTGAAGCCCCACTTTCAGGATATGAATAAAATTTTCTTGGATAAATTGAGAGTACGCAAAAACGTGTCGATTTCTTTATTTATTCAATACTTCGCTCTTTGAAATATTTCCCGTTGGATTTATCCGCGCTTATCGTATTTTTACAAATTCTTTTGTATCATTATTCACATATAAATAATACAATCTATGTACATAAATATAGAAAAACGAAGAGCAAGAAAATATTAGTCAGTGGATATAACTAACTTATATGATTCACCACATTTACGTTAGAGCGTGGCTGAACATGCTCGACACCGCTTTCAGTAGTAAAGGGATTCGTGTTAGCAGTGGAATATAAATTTAATTAAATTACATAGTTAGTTATTCAGTTAACTTGTAGTAGGTACCTACTTCAATTTATTTATATAAGTAAAAAAAATGTATAGGTACGTGAAATATACTATTGGATTCAATTTTACTTACATCTCCCGAAAAGATGATAGATCAACGGCTTTACAAATCAAACCAAAAGCTAAAATACGAAACTGAAAAACCAACGCGAGCGCTGATGTGTCGACAACCTAAATTAAATGCCTCCAGCGTTTGAATGCGTGCAGATTCAACACATACCAAAGGAATAGCAAAATATTATCCGTTTGCAGCTTCTATAACTAAATTTAAACGTAAAAGCACACCATCTATATCATTGGGTTAAGTACTCGTAATAGAGAGAAAGCAACTTATAAAAACTCTTGATACGTATTAAACGCACTTCGGATTTTTTTATCCCATCTGCTGGAGACGCACTTGTGAACACTGCGTGCGACTACTCGAGGCCTTGTCAATCAATGGAGGTCATTCTATTATCTCCGGACAAAATTCTTTACCCTACTACTTCTACATACTACTTAGTAGTGAGCCTACTATAAAAGTCTTTATTTTGTAAAATATATACTTATAGCTCATAACTATAAAAAACTTTGTTAGATAACTCTTGATATATAAAAAAAAATACTACAATCAGTCATGATTCGTCATTCTTCCCTGCCATGACCTCTTCCATTTATTCTTGCCTTGAGTTTTCTCCGCCATACTTTCCATTTTTGGCGACCTTCATAGCGTATACGGTTGTCTTATGTAACTTATACTTATCTAATCAGTTCAGCGCATCGGACTCCATCCTTGGGTTCTTACCTTCTACTATATCCTTGACTTTTGTTATCATGTCTTCACGCACTTTTGTCAAACTATTTCAAAACTTTTATATAATTGCAAACGTAACAGTTTAAAGGTGTGGTAAGAGAAACAAGTGACTCAAGGGTAGCAGCGGACCCGTGGCCGACCCCAGGTAGATCTAACCTAACCTAACCATATCGTTTCCGAATATACGGATGGTACAGTGGCTACATACCATCAAGTGGACTGCATGGTCATTTCTAAATAATAAAAAACGTGCAGTGACGTACAACTAAATTCTTGCTTAACATAAGTATAACGTAATATTCGCAGCATACATAAAATCTTAAAGAGCCGGTTGCCAGCACGATATGTGACATCCGATAATCCATTTGCAGGCTTAGTCTGATAACGATCTACCTAACGTACCCTAAGAGTGTAATCCTCTGTTAATGGGATTACGAAGGATTGACAGAAATCGCTCCACGTAACATCAAATCCGCCATGTGAACATAACCTTAACTAAGGCTGCGCAATTAGTGAGACTAACGTACCCGACATCATACCGCACTACACATGAAAAGTTTCATATTTATTCACTTTACTGAGCTAATTGTAGTACAAGTACACTCCTGGGTCGAAATATTCTGGCCATAATGTGTACTTACATACTCATACTTATGAGTAATAGATTGTTAGAAGGCAAAACTTTTTGGAATATAATAATCTCTCTTGTTTACGAATTCAGTGAAGTTCTGAATTAATTGAGCTCATATGTACTTGGAAATACTTAAAGATATGAAACTAATTAAAATATGAATGTCTTCGCATAAAGCTTCTATGATTTGAAACAAGTGACAAATACTTACTTAGGACTTAGAATCTACATAGAGAACATAAAAAGTAAATAAGTAAATAGCCATTATTTAATGAACAGTTCACGTTATTATGAGTAGAAATACTAATTAATCTGTAAAAGCTTTTTTATATCACACAAAATCCTAGTAATGACTAATAAGCCAACATGCAATGCTATGCTGTGTATAATTCGCACGCAAAACGTCATTAGTTTTTTTAACGTCCTTCCGTTTGCACCATCATTATTTCTACTGTGTAAGTAGGATTTTTTAATTTTTATACAGAAATCCTAAACAGCTCGGGGTAAAATGCAACCTAAATCATCCCCCATAAAGTCTCACGTCCTTACATTAATGATTAAAATATATTTAAGCGACTCAGGTTTGCTCGTTTGCTTAGCAAAAAACAAAATTAGTTTCTTCAAAACGGGCTCTGATGTGAGACTAATTAGGAAGTTCATATTTTATTTAGCACATCATATAGTGTGCATATATCAAAATATAAATAAACGGTTAAGCAAATGCAATCAAATCACAAACCCTTATTTATATAGAACTAGTTTGTGCCCGCGGCTTCGCTCGCGCTAATGTGTACATTCTCACAAAGAGGCCGTAGGTATCAAAGTAAGTAGGTTGTAGTTATAAAAGTTACTTTTCTATCCCTCGGGAGTATGACGTTTTTTCGGGATGAAAGGTACTCTGTCCTTTTCTGGGTCCCTTACTATGTGTGTGCAAAAAATTTCATACCGATCGGTTGAGCAGTTAAGGCGTGAAGGCGTTACAAACAAATAAACAAATAAACGGACTTTCCCATTTATAATAATTAGGATATGCAATATACATATGACGGATATATGAACATGTATATGAATTCCACTCAATCAAACTTTGGTCGACCAGTCGGACGATAGGAGTCATTACAAATTGTGATAAATTGATAACAATAGTTAGTTACAAAATTGCATTTGAGCTGTAGTGTTTATCATAATTACGTGGGTTATCGTGCGTGCACGTTTTAACTATCTCTGGCGTAACCGCAATAGCGAATTTACAGGTTGCACCAATTAGGTAACAACTATCACGGGCTATTTAGAATGCCATTTAACGGAGCGATACCTTTTCACATAATCAACTATTATACGTCATTATTCAGTTTACCTTGATTTTATTAATCGTTTTGGTATTAAAAATTGACTATTGATAATTAGGATTAAAGAATCTTTATTCTCAAAAAAGATTTACATCACTTACATGAGAACAATGGTTATTTGAGAAAATAAT
>DWPV01000770.1:0-25037 GCA_018251915.1 Urbanus proteus proteus | reverse complement strand
TCGATGAACATACATAAAAAAAAAAAAATACATACATCCGAATACAGTACCTCCTCCTTTTCGAAGTCGGTAAAAAACTATGTCTTATATCTATGTCGTCTATTTTTTGTAACTATTTTTTATATTAACTAGCTAGGTTGGTACTAGGACTCGAAAATGTTTCGGGTTTAATTGTAGTTAAACCAAATAGATAAGTTATGAAGTCACAGAATATTCTATGTTTAGTTTTACGTAATAAGTTGCGTAACAATTTAGCCTCCATGTGCGATGAATATTGTAATATTCTTTGTAAGCTTCTATCACGTATATTCTGCTTCTAGAATAATCGTTTTATACTACGAGTTACCATCGGTTCTAATATTTAATTGCGGCCTATAGACGTCTTAAGCGTAAGCACCTCCCTCAAAAGTACAGAAAAACATCGTAAAATGCCTCACAAAATGATTCACCTACTAAAAAGCAAAGCACGCAAAATTCTGATGGCGTCGCCCTAATGGAACAACAAAATGTTTTCCACTTATAAAATTAGTTACCATAGAACACGTTAAGTGAAGTAGATCATGTTTCTAACTGGACCGGTTTAAATACAAGTACTTAGTAATTCAAAACCTAACTCGACCACTATGCAACATCTCAACAAAATGCCTTAATTTTTCAGGCATGCGTAATATTCCGCCACTGATATTATGTTCCTAAGCGCCTTTTGCAATCTAAGGTAAACCAGCTAGGCTACAGAGTTAAATTACCATATAGGTAGTGGGTAATCTATGAGATTAGTGCCAGGGCTCTTAAGTACCGGTCATTCAATTCTGAGATAACTTTATTTAGCCCGCTTTCAACATACATTATAAAATGTAATGTTATTTAAAATACTTTAGCTTTGTTTTTGCAATTTCTTGGTCGATGGGTTGTCTTTAGTAGGTACTAACTTACAATTTCAATAGATATATCAATAAATTCAGAAGTTTTATAAGACGTTTTATTAGACGTTTTTATTTCATCTCAACAACGCAATGGAGGTTGACTTAAAATTGTATTTTACTTTTCTATAAATAGTTTTAAGTTCTATAAGTAGGTGAAAGTGAATGTGATGGTAGAAGAACTTGAACGGCGTGATAATTAAATAAAAACATTGTGGGAACAAATGGCTACTTTCCTAAAGAGACTAATAAAGTTTATAAACTTCATATGAGACACTCGTGGATGCTTAATAAATTTTGCACACAATAAAATCGTCCCTCCGATTCCGCTCGCCGGCTCAATATTGCATTAATGAGGGACCCGAACAATACTATTTAATTTTCAACTAAAAGAGTAGAGTTTATTCATCCGCCAACTTATCTCTTCCGTTCACTAAGTCGTATTACCGAACAGTAAAGTTCAAGTTACCCTAACGCGGTTCGAAAGTTAAGTTGGTCGTACAACAAATGACAAGGGTTGCTTGCAAGTCGGGGGTGGCACGTGCGCACGCATTTTGCGTATTACCTAAATAAATAGCAGCGAGTTATGCTGTATGTTTGACGGTTCTCACGACTTTGTTTTGAAGCAAAAGCTTTGCGCGGTTTTAAATTGTTTCGATTTGGTCTTGTGATGTTTAGGAGCAGTTGATTTCGACCTATGAATTTTCTTGTGATCGAGCTTTTTTATGAGTCCTTTAGTTATTATCGGTGCTTAGAGTAGAATTAGAAAGAAGGTATGAAATTATTATAATTTATGTAACGATACGCGGTTTTTTAATTTCTGTATTGCCGATATTTCCCCCAGTTGCATGGATCGTGGCCACTATAGGTACACTATATGGCATTATTTAAACTGTAGGTTTTTTATCGTGAGTTCACTAATATGACTTAACATACCTAGAAAGGTAGTACCTACTCATATTTCTAGCATGCTACAGATTTGGATGGACTGCATCCTCGTTTGCTACATTTGTATGTATAAAGAATATGCCGAACTTCATAAGTCTTAAAATCGAAGTATACTATTAAGTTAGTTTAGCTTAGTTACGCAAATTATTAAGTTCTGTTGTACCTACAGTGATAATTTCTCAGTCCAACATACTTCTAATGATACACATTTACAGCCTCTCCGGCGGAGGAACATGGAAACTTACTCATTTTAATGACCGTGAAGTTGCTCATTGGGCTCACAATATTGAGCGTAAACAAGAACGTAATAACTAATAACATAATAACTATATTCCTGTGCCGCGAACTGAGATGTAATCACACAAAGTTGTAATCACACAAAGTTGGTATCACTAATACCAACTTTGTGTGATTACATCTCAGTTCTCAGTCTTTTCAAAGTGAATTTGTATAATTCAGCCCTGGGTTTAATTATTTCGTTCAGTCACAGGAATTATATTTAAATATACGTACTCTTGATTGACTTAAAAACGAATTAATTAAAAAAACGTTCCAATGTAATTAGAATTTTTGCGAAATAAAATTTCATGTTAACACAACGTAATTCGGCGCGACGAGTATGTTAATATTTTTGCAATATAAACAAAACATTTGTTGATATTGATCGAATGAAAAGATTAAAATGTTTACAATCAGTTATATAACAAAGGCCTACACTTTGAAAACTAAATGTCAAATTCACTATATTGTTAGTGGACTGCAATTAGCATAATCCGTACGTAACGCACGTGCACGCGTATTTTTTTATATATTTACATACAAAACAACCCTTTGAATGTATTAATGTATTGTGTGCGTGGATCTCGTGTACCGTTGTTCTCTTGTCAGATCACGATAACTAAGGGTCCATCCAGCGATCGATACCTTTTTAGTGTACACCTCATAATGACGTAATCATAGTTCGTAATACAAAGCACCCTCCGTTAGAGGTCGCTAGATGCGTTTAGGGGGAGATGTGTTTGTTGTTCTGGTTTTACGGACACATTGTTATGATCTTGAGAAACGGGATGGGGAAGCTGCAAGGTGAGAACAGGTCGCTGGTGTGTACAAGTTTGCAGTCCACTTGATGGGGAGCAGTCACTGATGACCACAGCCATGAGTACGATTGTCTTACTGAACTCTGTCACGGATAAGTTTCTATGATTGAGTTCAAAGTTGAATGTAAAAGGTCTAACAACGCTTGAAACGTATCAATAAGTACGTACAAAAATATGTATCGTTAACCAAACTTCCCCTCCAGGTTTCATTCCACTAAAATTAATCCATAACTGCATGTTTTCATGAAATAAAGACGGAAATTGCAAGAGTAAAACGTGTCTCTCATGATCGTGCTTAAGATATTCAGCGGAAGCTTAATTTCATCCGAGTTGACGAGAAGCTTTACACGCCACTCGGTTTAAAAGTATTATACGGCACAAGGAGCTTTAAAGCTTCGTTTAAACTTTAAAGTTATATGGGTGTGTGTAAATTTTGAAGATGCTTGTAATAAAATCGTCAAGTCAAATGATTCTCACACGTCTAGGGGCACGGCAGAGCCTTTGCCGAAATCTTTAAATTTGTACTAACGAATAGCACAGTTATGGAGTTGATGCTTATTTTTTAAATCCGTAATGAAAGTTTTGAAGTTTTGGTAATTTTTAAAGGTACCAGTATCTATTCGCTTATCATTCTAATAACCAGCAAATAAAGGGATATTTAGAAAATACTTTTATTAATGGAAATTTTAGAGTAGGTAGATCTTAATCTATTCAACAACACTTTCTCGGAATAAAAACTGTATTTTCTAATTCAGTTTTAAAAAATCTATTTGTTCCCCAGTATCAAAAGACCTAATAAATTGTATACCTATTGCTTTGCCAGATTTGACGCTGCGTTTACGATTGAGAGCTTTGTAGAGAACAACTTTGAACAGGGGAAATAGCGAAAAGATTTTCACATTTCTATTTCTACGAGGTGCCGAGAAGTTAAAACATTGAATTTCTATTTATAGGTAGAAAATTCTTGGTTTGAATTTATTGTGTCCTCAATTATAGAGGGCGTATATTTCAAAGTAGGTACATGACAATTGCTAGTTAGAATTTCCTTCACGTGGATTATAATTTCTTATCGTCGCCATGTGTTCTTACCGGGAACACTTCCCATGACACCGTTTCTTTTATTTATGCACCACAGACGCTCATAAAACCTCAGTGGATATTTTCAGTACAAGTAATTATTAGCCACTTCGGCTAGGAAATAATATGGTATTAAGTATTGATGACATAAAATATGTATAGTGTATTTTTTAAACATGATTTACTCTACGTTTAACGTTTCTTTACAATGTGCAACCATTTTTGAATTACGGTGCCAGCTTTAATAGTATACCTCCTCAATAATAATTTCAACCGGCTGTCTATTAGTGCTGATACGAAACTACCCTTTAAATGTGAGACAGACGGATGAACTGACAGGCAGCTTAGACTTAGTTATAGGTTTCCGTACGGACGTAATCGAAAAATTTATAAACCTTTAACTACACCCAACTTTACTTATCCATTCACCTGTCTGCTTTTCATTTTATACCATTACGGAAAAACACGGTGTTCAACTAAAATAGTAGGTATAATGTTGGACACGGTATATAAAGTTTGCGCCATCGGCTCTCGGACTAAGCGAATACTTATCTAGCGCCGTAAACGATTTACGCGACTGTCGTTGCTTATTTATGTGCTTGTAGTCATATCGGATAACTACTTAAAATTCTAAATAGGTAAATAGATACCTACTTTAGTACCGTAAAATAAGTAAATGTTTAGTAAACACGAGACCACTGTACAAACGTGAAGTATGATGTTTGTTGATGAAACTCTCCGAGCTCCGAGATCTACGACTTCGAGTAAGGCACAAAGGAACTCTTTTAAGTCGCGATGCATTAGTGACTCCTCTATCTGGTAAATACGCGACATTGACTGCTTCCTTAACAGAACATTGCAATATCTGAACTGACTCAGAGACTTCTAGATTCAATAGTAATCAAGGTGTTATTTCGGCAACACGCAAAAGTATTAGAACCGTACGAGTACAAGTAACAAATGATCAATAACGGTACATTGGATGGCTCGAGCTCCGCCCCGGCGCACCCCTACGACATCAGGGCCTCGTAACCTAATGCGACTGTGTAAGGGTCGAACGAAGATACTACTCTCTATATTGGTCTAGATGAGACAACGTTACAAATAAAATGTATAATATTTAGTTTTGGGGAAAAATAGAAATTTTATGAAACATTCTATTTCATTTATTCAGGAATAAAGAAGTGTCCATACCCTGATCGAGTGTGTGTAGACCAAGACTAAATTAAACGTATTAATTAATCGTCCAAAAAATAACAATTTGACTTGAAGTCCTATATAAATTACCCTACTTCTAATCTAAGATCAACAAGAAAAAATCGACACAATCACGTTAACACTAAAAAGTTAAATGGCAAACACTTGTTCAGTGAGCTCGTTTGGACGATAAATCACAATTTTTCTAAGCTGTCACATCCAGCACGGTTGGCGAGGGTGCGTGGCCGGGCGAAGTCCGATCAGGGTTGCTAACATTGCGAAATATGGTATTTTTGATAAATTAATAAAGTTTACTTTACTTACTGACTTCTAAAACTACGTACCTATACTATTTTATGAAAATCAAATCCAGCCAATAATATATTAAAGATAATTCTACACTTTGCACCCCGGGTCTTTCTACGAAGTAGGTAATTAAGGATTTCTATTTCGTAAAAGGAAAAAAAAATTACCTGAAAATCCTGAATCCTAATATGATAACTTTAGCCAATTTTAAATTATATAGTCATTTCGAGCACGTAGGTACTCTTTTTTTAATAGCATAAAGTAAAATTGTTTGTGTATTCGTGTATGTGTGTGTATGCGACACAAGTGAAAATCCTATGGTGGGGCTATAAGTGTAGAAAAAGTACAAAAAAGCGTATATTATTGGGGTTGTCAACCCTAGGTCCGATCGACCCCGCTGTATCCGCCACGGGCGATCGCGCGGGGCTCGCGGGGTGTTTGCGAAGGACATCTCGGTCAACAAGTTTTTTAACGCGCTTTACAAACATTTTTTGTTTATCTCCTCTATACCTATTGTTCATGCATTTTGACTATGGCTGGAATACCCTAAGCAAATTATATAGATACGAGGGAATAGTCGAATGTTAACACTCCTATGTTTTATTTGGGCGTTCGGTTTTCGCCCAGGATTTGACGTATGCATGAAAAATTTAGTACCTTCTAAACTAAGTGATATTTTAAGTCGGTTGAATGATGTGAATTAAAAATTTAAAGTACGTATTGTTTGTAAGTTATCTATATTTTTTGCAAAATGTGTAAAAACTTTGCATGACTTAAACTCAACCTTTGACGCTACACTAGATATTTGAGTTGGTATATTACTATTGTAACAAATCTACAATGTTTTAAACGCGTAAACACAATGAGAAATAGTTTATTACATAAGTAGTATGTAAATCGTATTATAAGTGTAACGTGTAACAATTAATAGTATAAAAGTCGTGACCGTCCGTTCTACCCCGTTAATAGTTAGCTCGTACCTACAAGTTGAACGCAAGACCTGTTACAAATGCCCGATTTCGCCGCGACCGCGACACGGCATAAACAAACTAAGAAAGTCACGTAAATTCCCTTACACCCGGGAATCTTGTATTTTGTGTGGGAATAGCCGGTGCAAGGTACAAGTTATGTTGGACAAGTTTTGTCCCACATTAACTGTACAATGTTTCTGTATAATTGGTTAGTGTGGGATGAACCTATTTAAGTTTTGTTTTATTTCCTGCGGTACCGTGCTGATTACGGGTCCTTGTAATTAGGAAAGTCTCGAATAAACCTCATCATGCTGCTCCACTACTTATAAACGTTTCGATTCGTTTGCCACGTGCATGATTTATCAGTTAGCAAGTAGTAGATATTGTACATATTTAAGTTATTCTGAAGATAGTCAAATAACATTTTGTCCTTAACTTTTTATTTATCACTAGTGTATTGTCTGAGCTATTACTAAATATTTCAAAAGGACTCATTTTTCACTCTACACTTAAGTTTTACTTACCTGAACCAAAGATGTTAAATAAAAATGTAAAAATGTAACTACATTTCTGTTTAATGTAATAATACGATCGCTAATAATAATACTAGTAGTAAACCTTATAGTTTATTAATTTCCAATGTTGTAATAGCATTTCGTCTCGTACTCGTGTGGGGTTACGAGGTCTCTGTGTCGTTAGGGTGCGTTGGGGCGGGGTCGGACCATCGAATGTACAGTTGATCATTTGTTTGATTGATTGAACTTAATTAACGCATTGCCCAATATGCGCAGATGGCGCGGCTATCGTTTTTTATGACACCGTTGCACAGTATTGATATTGTGGCGATAGATGAAGTAGGTCAAACATTAACAAAATAATTCACTAAAATATTTTCATGTTAAATGTTGCCAAGACGATGACGATGGTTCGCACTGTCATCAGATCTCATGTAAAGCCTAGCTTCTAACTATACTTGCCTCAACTCTACAAGGCCTAATTTCATAAACTCCACATTACTCGATATATGTATATTATGTGGTTAAATCGTTTCTTTTCAGTTTCGTTTACCAGAACTAGAACAACATAATAACTACAATAACTAGAACAAAATAATGATCTGTTAATATTTTTTCCCCTTACGGCCTGTGTGACGGTAGCGAAACAATCAAGCTAAATATTTTGAAGTTCTCTCCGTAGTACATAATTTCATGACCCTGGTTAAGTCCAGTTTAATCATCACACATCTTTAAGAATTGTGTGAAGTATCTACCTAGATTTCCTCATTATATCTTCCGTAATAAATAATTCTTAGTACACACATAAATAGCAAAAGTCAGAGGTGTGTGGGATTTAAACCCCTGACCCCGGTAACACTAGTAGCACACGCCTACGGAGTCCGCGTTGAAACTAGTTTAATCCGTTTACCGTACCCATAACTATCCATATCATGTGTAATACATTTATGGGATTTTGACTGTTTAGCCTTAAATTTTTAATAGGTAATCTATGTAGGCTAGCTATGAAGCGTGCATAGCCCTGCGGATTGCGTGGATCTTAATCGATCTCCAAAGTTAAGCAACGTCGTGCGCGGTCGATAGATGGATGGGTGACCGCCAGTGACATCTGACAACCATCAAAATTTGGACTTGTAAAATTATGATGAAAGCATTCACAAAAAAGGATTTTTGCAAAGCAATCGTGTATGTGTCTGTAGATTATAAAGAAATGTTAAAAAGAATAGTTGGAAGTACCTATTTAGCCCAATTTGCCTAAATATTGAGTTCGGTCACTTATGCGCTTCTATTGTGCGATACAAAAAAAAGTTAAGCTTGACGCTTTCAAAAATGTGACGAGTAAATGAATAATGATCCACCCTACTATTGTTGATTACGGTAAACCTGTTTACAGCATAAATCACTGTAAGCGTTTTTAAACTTCCTACATTTATCAGTTTGGACTCAGCTGTTGAACGAATACTCCCGAGTCCAAAATCCGAGCGGTGACAACAGGCTTCACTGTTCCTAAGCAATTTACCACACAACTTTCAATATCACCCCTATTTCTACTGCACTAAGATCGACACTCGAGTAATTCTCTTATCCAGTAAATATAACAGAATAGATTCTTAGGGTTGGCAAGATAAATGGAAGCGATTTTAAATTGGTGAATAATTGTTTTTGTAACGGCTTTTGTGTGTCTGTGGAGTTTTTATTAAGTAATTAGTTTTATCATTAACTTTTTTGATTGTTTATGTACAAATGTTGGATAAAAATTGAAATTAAAGGGACGCTTAGTACCCGTAGCTTCGGTAGGTCTTAATTCATAACTTAGATTACTAAGTGGTAAGACTTTTTTCGTTTGAATATTATTTATGATCTTTATTTATTATTGTTGTAATTGAATGACCGTTACATATATTTAGCCATATAGTTATAGTTATTCAAGACCCTATATACAACGTACCTTACAATTTGTGAACTTATAATGATAAATTTATTACCCAAATTGAAAATTTATCCCAAAACCAAAAAATAAAACTGAAAATACCCGCCGCATCAACCCTAGGCCGAAGCAAGTCGATAGCTCATTAATCACGGGTGTCGTAATTGCCGGCGGAGCCCTAATTTGATTTCGGAACCTAGAAGCAATGCAACTGTGACCTTTACGCGCCCTACGAGTTCGAGTTTATTGCTGGCTCACTCGACACCGTCATCGGAAGGGTGTTTCAATTTTTGGTACGAAGAGTGTTTTGTGAAGTGTGCCTATATCCATAGGTATGGTAGCAAGGCTACTTAGTTAGATGCTTGGTGCAAAAATCTGTCGATATTTTCACTTCAAAGGTCAACTTTATATGCTTAAGATACCGAAAAGATAAAATCACAATAATCGAAATGAATGGTAAATCGTAGATATTTCATAGGTATGGAGGCACATAAACTGATTGTATGTAACTATATAAAGTCTAAGGTTCAATTACTCCCAAGTTTGACCCTTATACAATCAAAAATAATAAGAGTATAGAAAATAACTGGTCTTTAAAACCACAGACGGTCTATATAATTTGTTCATACAAGTTTCGTAACATGACATTTGAACGCGTTTTACGTAACATTACAAAACGTATAACAAAACACCGAATCATATATAACTAGACAATATGTAACGTATACCCGCGTCGCCTCGCAATAAGTGACGGTTTACGACCACTATTTCACATGTAATTGCCGGCCACTTATGTGTCTTGTTACTCTCGTTAGCCATTACGCCTGTCGTTGGATGTACTGTCGGCGTGGGGAATATAAAGGCCTACGATAAATACTCGATATCCCTAATTGATATTAATATTTTGTCCACTCTCATTATGACCGATCCATTAATATTAATACACACTTTGATAAGGTCTGTTTTGATCTTAGTAACAGTATAAAATCAAACCTAAATGGAGGTAAAATAAAATGTACCCGTACATAAAATATTCATTCCGTCATTAGTATACGTTTGAATGAAACTCGAGCTTTAATTAATAACAGGCAGTATAAAGATACGTAGGCCATTGAAGGAAACATTTACAACGAAATTGACCAGATCTGAGTCAACGCTTACAACACCGCAGTGATAAATGTATCTCCAGGTTAATGATCAGCTACAATACGTTCCATTGCACTGATGGTACTAATAAAGGACCTGATTGCCTTGAAGCCGATGCAACGGCCAGACCTTTCGAATAGCACAAAGGAGCTTAGACACGGCATATGCACCTTAGGATTAAGTATACAGAGAGATATGATTTATTATTCTTATCAAGTTATCTTGACCATTTAGCACCGCGAAGACTGTTTATCATTAATGCTATGTTTATACAAAATCACAGTTTCTTATTTGTTGCCTAAAGACTCGAATTTTATTACTGTTTATACCAAAATTTCGGCCCCATAAAGTTCTATAGATGTAATTTATCACACACCTTTTGAAAGATCCGCGCTCACCACCTGCCTCAAAAACCGGACACAATAAATAATGGAAAAACGAAACCAGTTCTGACCCTTTAGGGTTTAGGGGAAAGTGTCTCGTGTCAAGAGGTGTAGAAAAATATTGTGAAGCTCTAATCGCAAAAAAAGAATCGACTAAACCCTTTTAAACAAATGGCCGATACAATAATTATTTCGAGGTCTCGATATTTTATTGGACACTTCAAACTCGGTATCAAAATCAATTTTCACACGAAACGGATAACTGGTTTTGCATTTTACGATTAAAAACAATTGCTTCGCCTGCCACTGATATTGAAATTCTAAAAAATCCGAGCACGGTTGACCGCGGATAAAAAAACAACGAATTTATCGCATACCTGAAACCTTTTCTATTTTTGATCGAAATATTCGAGAGATGTCAGCTACAAATATATTTTCGTGTCGAATGTTGATAAAAGAACAGGAGCTCGAAGACAATCTTTTTGGAAATCCGAGAACGAATGGTTTCCTCCGTCGCGTTTGATGATACTCGTAGTTAAGCAACCAGAATTAGCTCGGAAGCTAATGAACTTGTTACCGTCGTATATCAGGCAACGAACGCGGTAGGTATTTGATCGCACCAACACGAAAGGTTGGGTAATAAATATCTGCCGGCAAAGACACATCGGCAAGACAAATGTGTGGTGTAAGTTTTCCTGCACCTTCCGGGCTACTAAATCGAGACTTCAGGAAGCAAACTTCTTCGCGTGAACTTGTTTTTGTCGGCGTTTTCTTGCATGATTCATAGCGAAACTGATCAATCTTGTAAATGTTCTAGCGCGTTGCAGCACGCTTCGGTCCTTCCTAACTTTAATGGTGTCATTATGAACCACTCTTGTAGCTGTTAAACATGTTAGTGTATTTTACATTTTACTGTGTAATTGTAAACTAAATATTTAATGGAAATTCAAAGTAGTGACGTGTTCATTTAATATGTAAATCTGTTCCGAGCGTCTTTTTATAAATCCGGGTATTGAATTTACAATTCCCTTGCTCACGAGCCTGGAAAATTATTTCCGAGTAGCCACGATCGGTAACACGCAATCAGCTTTTGTAAAACGTTTCGGTGATGTTAAATTCGATGCATCATACATTTTTACGTATTGGTATTCCTTAGCTATAAGCCCAATCAGCCCACGGGACGCGCATCGCATTTCGGTATAACAGGATTCGCGTAAAATCAATCGAGCAATTTCTGTATGGGACCGATGTATTGCTGTAGGCAGTCGTTTCGGCGCATCACTAATGAGACTCGAGTTAATTAGCTCCATTTGTACGATTACTGGGCTCTGTGGTTTGTATTATTCCTCTTTTAAAGTATTATCCCCTATTGTCTGTTGGTCGTTTATTTTGTTACAATACGTACTTTTGAAAAATGTTTATATAGTTACTTTGTTATACTTTATTTTTAGTGTTGTGTCCTTGCAATTTGATAAATATTTATTAACTGACAATTTTACTTTTAGGCTTTTTATTTATAACTGTATGTACAAATAATGTCCCAATCAAAACTACCAGATCCGCATGGATTTGGGGAGTTTGCTACTCGTATATTGGATTGCACGCACAACACGAGCGCGGGACGTTGCGTGAATCTTAACCAGCATGAACAACAACTTTGTTGCCTGCGCCATCCCATGATAATTGCATTGATGCTTGGCAATTGAAAGCAGAATACAGTATGTTTTATAACACGTATTGAGCATTATTACTTTACTATGTGGGTATAAAGTTGCTCAGGTTCTTCAATACGCTCGATCAGGTATTGTGTCGCCTTTTAAGTCATAGGTACTTATTATTCTCAGTTTTTGATATGAGTGTAGTAAGCGTATTGCAGTTATAAATCTTCTTTCATTACTTTTAAATAAGAATTTCTGCGTTCCGTAATAGGTAGGGTACGTTATGAAAAACTAAAAAAGGTACGTTATCCACAAAGACTTGTTAGTAACAGCTAATAGGATTTATTGGTAGAGTGTAAGATCCATTCAAGCTATAAAGCTAGTCGGTATACAAGTCTTCTCTAAAATATATTATTTGAAACTTTTGTTGCCATTAACGGATACGCTATATGAAGCTAAGAAAGATAGGTAGGTTGACGAATGGTACACAATCAATCTTAACAACCACGTACTGCTGACCCACACTATCTTACGCCCTTTACATACATACATGTGGCTATAGAACACACGCGATTCGTGTGAGTTACGGTGCCAAAGTACCAGGGCCACATAGAGACAGCGAAGTACTCGTATCTCCACAGTACGCAGGACGCACGCGCGGGACGCAGAGTGAATGTTAAGCAGTTTGAACAACATCCCGCTATACCCATTGTCCATGGTAATTCGATGATGCTCAGCAACGGCGAATAGAATGGTCGACTCTGGCTTTATGATTTAAATTTGGAGTAGCGTTTAGTTGTGTTATTTAATATTTTTTGGTAAACGATTGTTGGGTTAATGTGCACGCGGCCTTTGTAGTACATTTTCGGCAAAATTAAACTATATAGTAGTTACTCTGTGTGTAATCATCTAATCGCGTCTTTAAGTTTTCAAATTCACATGCTTATCAGCTAAGAGTTACTAGAGACATTATATAAATTTCTCGGACCGAAGATCGAATTGCAAACCTTTAAATTGTACTTTCTTGTTAAAATGATAACTCTGGAAATTGTAATTATATTTGTAATTTAGGACATTGCTCTCTATTAGGCTTCACAAAGAATTGAATCTTATACATACAATACATACCTATCAGCTAATGGAGTGTAACAATTTTCAGTGTGTTCATACAATAAAACCTTATCGATTTTATATGAAAATTTTGAAATAATTATGAATAAAAATTGGCCATTTTTTATATTAGCGTTCTCTATATTACTACAAATAAGGCAAAATTTGTAATATGTACAAATATACACGAGAATTTCATATTGTATACCTACTTATCTATTTGAAATACGTATAATTTAGCATGAAACGCGTTTTATCATTAACGATGAACTATTTATCTAATGTTTATTCTTTCGTCTTTACAGGTATGGGTGTTGATAAAATTTTCGAAGTATGTACCTAGGAAAGATAACGCAGTAAGTATGAGACAAATACGGCAAAGAGGATTATCGACACTCATGATGTCTTATGACGTCTATTGAAGTGCGTCAGAAACGTAATCAGCTAGTACCATTTGATAATGTGTAAAAGAATAAATATATTATATTACTTAGGGCCTGATAATAAACGTAAGGACATAAATTATAATGTAAGTGAAAAAATTACGTATTTTTTTGTATGTTAATACAGGACGCGCAACTTCTGTAACTGTTAACAGAGAGACGCAAGGCATTCCAACTTAGTCTTTACGAATAGCCCTATTTTTAGCCGCTAGAAGAAGTAGGGGAGACTTCAAAATATATCTCAATAACTAATTAACCTGAATTAATCAATTTCTTATTGTTGTACTTTTGATGAAAAATGAATACCAATGGAAATCTCGACTTATATAAAAAGTCGCTGTAAATCTAAATTAATTTACGCTCTTCACCGATTACTAAGCGGTTGTTTGAAAAAAAGGAGGGATTAGGTGTCCGTGCGTTGCATCGATGCATTGCGCCGAGGTCAATGGCAGGCAGGTATCCGAGGTTTTTGTGGGCCGGCCCCCGCCGCATTCCACCGGCACCCTCGCTACCGAATCTAATGTGATGCTAGTGTTGGTACAAAAAGAATGAGCTAAGCGTTTCGGGAACGGGCCTGACCTAAGCTAAGATATGGTTTGGAAGCTAGCTGTGTGTAAGGGCTACGCGTTTCGGGATCCGACTTAATCTAAGCTATGGTTTCGGGAACGGATTTGATCTAAGCTAAAGGTTTCGGTGAGCTGCGAAGATGAAATATTTACTCCGATAAACTCATTTTTGCATTATCTAAAGGCTCATGATAACCTAAACAACTGTATATACAACATATTGACAAGTGGCAAAATTTCATAAAATACGTTTGTTCCGATATGGTCCGAGGTAAAAATGAGTTTTTATTTTTAATTAAAAATAATTAATCCCTCGTCAAAGAAGATCTTAAAGTGATGTGAAGACCACCGTAGCACACGTTTACCTTGCTGCCATTCAGATTTCCCTAAGATTAACTTTGAGCCAGGTTTGCGTTTTAATACTAAAACTAGAAAACTATTAACAATATAGAATCTTACAAAGTCCACTGTTTTGTGAATACCATGGATATAGAAAGATGATTACAAACATCCAAAACACCACGGTGCTTAAACAAAGTTTTTAATTTAAACGCCTGCATTATTTAAATTCCCCGGACTGAGGGGCGAATTACAAACCTTTATATAGTACTTTCTTGCTGATATACAACTCTAGAAAGATGAGCTATAGTTCTATCCTAATTTAGGAAATTGCTCACTATTAGGCTTGACAAAATATTAAATCTTGTACAAACAATACAATAGTTTCAATATTAATAATACTTTGATATTATAATGTACCTATATGTATTTATATCTCGTTCTTGTTCATTTAATTAAATGAACATAATTAAATCGTAATGCCGCTTTTATGTAAGTAGTACCCCTGTGATCTGATAAAAGATTTGATTTAAGGCAGATACAATTTATGTTAATGCCAGTTGCTTAAAAAAATCTTAATCTCTTCGCTTTTCATGGTTTAATTGCAGGTACCCGTATGCTTGCTTAATAACTATAGTTTTTATATTAATTAACGCGATCCTCAATAGGTATGTACGCTGAGTTCACACGGGCTTAATAGTTTTTGAGGTAAATAAGTATAAATTTAATGCAAATTTTAATTCAACTCCTTATGGTTGTTATTATATGCATATTATTCATCTATTGCCACTTGGATTAATTGGTTACTTTTATTTGATTTTTTATACCAGTATAAAATACTTGAAATTTTCTATCGAGAGTATGTGCATGCCGATGCATTGCCGATTCGCTGTGCATGTTTCGGTGGGTTACTACAGTGCCTCTAGAACTAGACCATTATATTGACATCTGACATTTTTCATGTTAATGATTGCAATGTGCACACATGTGCCTTTCATCAATCTTGTTTATTCATATTTGTTAGGTTAGGTTAGGTCTTGTTATTATAGGTCTTATTTTTAAAAATTAATCAAATACGTAGTAGTACAACATTTAACACTACGCATAGGTATCTAACATTATCAATTCAATAAACTATATTCATTGCTTTATAAAAACATGAGTTTTAATACCAATTAAGTAGGTATAGTATAGACACTATACACCTAATGTGGAATACTCTGAGACTTCTCGTATTTCTGCAGTAGGCAAAAGAATACTGTTAAGTCTAGGTTGCACTTATCGCACACACTCGCCGACTGTAAATGTGACCTCTTTAACCGTGCCACTCCGCGACTGAAAGCCGATGTTCCCACTATCGTACTCCGTAATACATACTATTACGTACATATAGCTAGACGAACATATAGATAGGTATGGATATAAAGTTTTTGTTACATTGAGGTAGTGAACGAGATTGTAGTTCTACCACAAATGTGGATTCTAGAAGTAGAATGCGATTGCTACTTCAATAACTAATTTAAAATGTCTTGTTTATATTTTAGAACACAGTAGCGTTATGATTCTTAAGTTTTTGGTTAGTATTGGCACCAACAGTGGTGGAATCGAATCGCAAAGAACTCTACCTTAAAAATGTTTCACACTGCAGGTACCAAACATGCATTGTTACATTTAAGGACTGTTAAAATTACACTGCTGTTATAAAACAAAAATAAATAAGGTGGTGGTAGTATAGATAAAAATCTATACAAATAGTATACTTAGATAGATTTGCGAATTTCCGTAGGTAGGTACGTCATGCTACACGTTAGCCCACGGTCGCGTTTATCGTCGCAGGTTGCGTCACGAGATACGCGAGTAAAGAGGTCAGGGAACCGCGCTTCGCCGATAGCCGATGGTTCCCACCGCGGCGGACGGAAATACTGCTCAATGCTCATAGGCGATTCACAGCGCGATTACTCACGGCGCTATGTAGTGATGGGCGATTCCGAACGGATCCGTCGGCTCCGATCGAACGATCCGTTTCGTCTACCTCGATTGGATGGAGAGTCTTTTTTGATAGTATTTTATATCGTAATAACTTCACTTATTTTACAATGAATAAATCGCACGTTTAACAAGACTGTGGATAAGTTACATTTTTATAGTATTTTTTATTATTATTCATAAGTGTACAAATTCAAATTTTGTTTCGTTTACCATTCAGTCAATATGTTACAAAAACATGTCTATTTTTATAAAGTTCGCTTTTTAGACCATTCTAATCTATAGTTGCCCATTCTATGTCTGTAAGTACTCTGCACTACATGATATTTAAGTTAATATTGATGTTCGAACATACCAATAAACTTTGATGGCTATCAGTTGTGATTTAAATTGATTAAATGTTTCGTTAATGACAACAAACCATTGAATTGAAATGAATCTCCTTCTATGTCTGCTGGCCTTTGTGCATTCATGCTAGTGTAGTCTAGTTGCTCATTCATTTCATTCATTCAATGATCATTCATATCGATTTCTAACTTGTGAAATTATCGTATCACATGTTACTCTCACAATCACATTGTATCAGTGAACATAATTTATTCCTTTATTATGTTTATATTTTAAAATTGCGAGTGGTTATTGTTGCAACGTTAATATTTCAAAGATTTTTTTATCATTTTAATACCGCTGTTCCTTAATTATAAAGACATCTTAAATAGTTTTATGTTCGCTAATCAACAATATCAAAGAACGTTAAACATTAATAGAACTTGTCATAGGATGTTGATCATATCCATAAATTTGGTTGTTTTAGTAAAATTTTAATTAATACACGAAGCAGAAGCTAAATATTTATTAAAATATGTCTCAACTCTGAATATAATTTAAATTTATAATCAATTTACATTTTGACGATGACTTTATGTAAGAAATAAATACATTTAAACGTAGTATATTAAATGCACGACTGATAGATAATATTATTAATTACATTTATAACATACTAGCTGATCCCCGGGGTTTCACCCGCCTCATATCCTGCGCTCCCGGCGGCGTCCGAATGCGCAAAAAGCGCGCGCTATTAGCCGCTTTAAAAAAATTAAATTAGCCTATATTACGCCTTAGACCTTCAACTATCTCCCAGTGATAGTCCCGTCAAAATCGGTCCAGCTTTGGTATCGTGTATTCTGTTATAACAGACATATATGCATTGCATGCATATATGCATTGAGTAAAAGGTTCTTATTTTGAAATCACAAACAGACACTTCAATTTTATTTATTAGTATAGTAGGAAATAAAGCTGTTATTTACATTTTCTTTATTTATAACTTCATTCTGTAGCTCTCATAATAAATTAATCCTTATCTTAATGTGAACTCAAATGTAAATCAAAATAATAAATAATCAACACGTAAATTTTTATAGTTAAGTACGAGACAGAAGTCAGAAACAGAAGAAAACGTCCGCTTTTTTACCAGAAAGTCAAATTTAATTTAAACTTACCTACTCTTTTTCGAACATAGATAAACTTACATTGATAGGTAGATTGAATGTTATTATTTTAATACGATGTAATAATCTGGTAAATGTTGATCTAAAATATATACAACCGATAAGCAAGAATTATTAGAAAAGTTATTTACAAGAATCGACATAAAATCGCACTTTAAACCACATTATGTTGAAATTTTAGTCATAATATGTATTACGACTATAAAATTTTAATATAAAGAACGTACCAATCGTTGGGCGATCACAATAAAATGTCACATATGCTAGCAGCTTACAGTAAGCTCTAAAGCCGATCAGAGCTCAACCTGCCCGTCTCTCCGCATTAAATCCGCCCAATAATTGTTACGTAATTTTCATTTTACCTCCACATCATCCGTTCCCATCTTGCTCGGGTTTGGTTACCGGTGTACAAAAATTGGGTTCGGAAAAATATCTTCTACCTCTAATATTTAAATTATATATAGAGATAAAATATGATTCGTGAATCTATCGAAGGTTGTAAAAGCATTCGTGATTTGAATTCCTTATACATAATAGAAATGATAAGAGCTTCGGTATTCTAGTACGTAGGGTGTAATAAAGGGGATACGCATATGGCATATGCCAGGCATTCAACGATAGCAAATACAGTACTGACAGATAAACCCAAACGAAAGTCTCTAACACTGTTTAAGTTTAATTACAGTTAGTATGGTATAAAAATCTCATAAGGAGACTAATATTAACAACATCAGATGATAATAAAGATCAGTTTATAGCCTATACCTATGTGAAGTCGAAAAAATTCCATTCGTTTAAGCATGGGATAAAGTCTCCCCTGTGAATTAATTCGCAATATCACGATCGGCGACTCGCCGGTGCCATGTCGAATCGTCTTATCTAAATCTGCTCGGGTTTTGTATATCGTCTGACTAATTGTCAATGGCCAATTTTATGATCGTTTTTCAAATTCTTGGTGAATCATTTAATAACTTTGGACGCAATCATCATTATTTTTTGTTTCGTTTTATTTATTAATTATAAGCTGCTGTTGCCTTTTAAATTTTGATTGCCTGTATTTTTATCATAAGGATTTATTAGTTTTGGGATTTGAATTATTTTATCTATCTTTGTTACTTGAATTTGTATCAACAGATTCCTTTTCTCTTTAATTTCGTTAAGATCTAAACGTTAACAAATGAAACATTATCGCTCTTATTTATGAAGTAATCGTCTGTTATACCGTTACTTACTACTCTAAATACATTATTTCTTATGTCTAATACTATCGTACATCTCTTGTTACTACCGTTTGAAATTAGCATGTTTAATTTTAAATTTATAATAGCTCATAAATTACTGCACTTTCATTAACTATTTATTGTTCATCGTCTGCCCTATTGTCTTCGCTATGAATAGGGCTGCAAGTTGCAATATAACTTGTACGCGGTTTCTTAGCTAGCGTTGTATGTTGCTCTCTTGTGGCGTTGACCCATGTTTTGTTTACCGTCCGTCCAGTTCCCTTCACAACGCCCACTGTTGGTCAGGCCCATTTTATCTCAACAATATGCCTCGTCTGGTACAGTAGTCGGCCCGATAGCTAAATGGTTCCAATTGTACTGATTTATCGCCGCTATCCGCGTTAGTTACATAATTATCGGCGACATTACACTGTGTTCAGATAATGAAGTGCTATTAAGTGCTTCGAAATTATCGCGTTCGTATTCAAAGTTGTCCGTACTAAGTTTTGTTTACTGCCTTTGTCTAATGATTTATAGACGAGAAATATTAATGCTAGTTATATAAATTTGAGTTATGTTAATTTATTCTGTGTGTTGTTTTATTGTATTTAGGTCTGTTGATAGAACGAGCATTATACTATCAACTTGTTATTTCACCTAGTTTCATTTTATTGTATAGTTTTTATTTATTTATTAACATAACTCATATAATATTTTCTACCTATAAAATGGAGATATGTATTTCACGCCAGGAATATGTGTGACAGTCCCCTTGAATTATGCTGGTACAATCTTTCAAATTGTCGAGTGTGTCAATTTTTTAAATTATTTGTGTTTAGATAGTTCACTTTCTTTTTAAAGTATAAATGATACACCTGTCAAACCTGACGTTTAAAAAAGTACCTAGCACGTGTAACTAGTTAGCTGGCACAACAACAACCGGTCACGTGATGTTTGACCAGTCACGCACTTGGAGAAATAACTTGGAAAGAATAAACAAGCGGGCGCGAGGCATGGTGGCACTAGATGTGAGTGGCGGCTAAGCAGGAAGTGCATCATGCTGGATGATTGTTAAGCACTTAACTGCTCGGCATGTTTCCATGAGTCAGTTGGCACTAAAGCGCCTTTTGTAATAGCGATTGCAACAGTTTTCGTTAGGTGTGCTGGTATCTTGTGCTTTTGACGCGTTTTAACGCTTCCTACACTCATAGCTTTTCAATAATATTCTCTGTGATATGACACTAATACAAGCGGAATGATTTGAAACATAATTTAAATGTTTGTCGAGTCAGTGATTAAATCCGGAACCGTCGGTTGTTCTTAAAAACAAAACAAAAAAATCTCGTTTCAAAAGTAAACAGAAAACTCAAAACCTATTAGCAGAAAATTTCGATCAAAGAATTTCGAAAACAAAATTGGACGAACGAAGTAAATATTCGGGAATTCGATACTTTTGCGTTTCGTATTTGTTACATCAGGGGAGTTGCCATGGCGGTGTCGTTAAACGGAGCCGGTCTTCTTTTGTAGCTATGTCGATCAACAAAAACTGTTAGAATCTCGATCGCTGTTCGTTAGTGCATTTGTTAGATTTTTATGACTTAGCTAGTCGTAACGAGTCATCCCATACATAGACATACGACAGGTATTCATTCAACGAAAAAATATCTCGTTCCGTTCATACTCATCGAACCATTATCGTGCGTCTGCGGGTCTTCTCTCAGTGTGTGAAGGAATTATAACATACTCCACCACTTTGGCCATGTGTGGTTTGGTAACCATTCACACCTTTAAGATTTTTGTTTGCTAGACAACTATCTAACAATTAGATTTTCTCGTGATATTTTCCATCATTATAGCAAGTGACATATAATACATAGGTATAACACATACAAAGCTTTGGAAATTAAAGCTGTGTACTTATAATTCAGAGTTCGAATCCCCTTTGAATCCCCTGTATACCTGAGGGGTTAAAAGCTAAATCAAATTCTCGGCACTTCCCTCCATTCTACGGATTAAATATTTTACATAAAGTACCAATACTTTATGTAACCGAAATATAATCTCAAACTGTTTCAAGTTATCGGATTCAATTTGTACACGGTGACTTTCGCAACAGCAAAACTTCGTAAGGATCTCGAGCTATACCTATACGCTATACCTAACGGGCAAAATGCATTTGTGCCGCAAGAATGCTAAATCATTGATATGAAATTATCTTTCTTTAGCTCGAAAGGTGACTGGTTATAAAACGCAAATGCAACAGGGTCAATGCAATAACTGGTCGCAATGCTTTCAATGCTTTTAATATGTTATCGTCATGTTTGGCATTATTAGTGAAATGTTTTCAATTTAGCTTTTGACATGGCAGTGTTGTGTGGACGTTCGATATGAATCAGCGATCTTTATATGTACCTATATAATTATGTTTATTTTATTTTTAAATGTAACGGAATTTGTTTTTTCAGTGAAGATATTTTTTAAATATATACTGAGAGAATAATGAATATCAATTATTTGGTGAAGTTATTACATAACTTGACTAGACGTGGCTTGATACATATATCTTATGGGATAGGATGTTTGAGACGATGCTCGTCATCGTCTCAAACTTTTAAGATTTACGTACGTGTTATAAAAAATGTTTTACGTGTTATATAATATTTATGTTTATCTTTCAACCCACGCGAATGAAGTCGCGTGATAAAACTAGTATTTATATATTATTAAATCAAATGCATAAACTCTAGTGAGCTCAGCTTAAACCATAAACAGCCGTCATAAAATAAAACACGTGGGTGGAAAATCTCATACGGAATACTACAGGGTACCGTTTTGGGGCATGCATGTCATATCGTATGCGTAGTTGCATATCTTACGTTCAATATGGTAGCTCTCGACTAAGTTATCACTTGTTCCACGAAGGAAAATGAACAAAGAGTAGGTTGTCGGTAAATACTTAAGTTTACGGTGAACGGTGAAACCACGGCGATAGCTCTACCAGTCGTCGTGGTGCATTGTTCGTGTCGTATTTATCGACGGTTTAGACCTTGTTAGTACTTGCTGATGAATGTCTGATCGTAAAAGGATCTGGGATTGAATGGCGATCTGTGTAAGGGCTGACACACAATAAGGCGACACGACACAACGTGATAATACTGATTCGCTTTTAAAACTATTATAGTATTGTCTTGTACGTTTTAAGACATGTTTATTTGAAAAAAATATGATATATGATATAACGTGTTCCTTTCTATTCTTTGGAATGTCAACTTAATGGAAACTTGCTCTAAAAGCTGTGCTTATTTTATTAATTTTGCAATATAAGTTAAACCTAATATCTCAGAGAGCGAACATGTTATAAAGGAAATATAAAAGACATGTCAGTCGCTTATATGACTCTTGAGTCTTGTCATGACTCTTTGCTGAACGTTTCCAAAACGATCTAATACAGTTAAGATTTATCAAATATCACGTCGCAAGAATACGCGTTGAATTCGCAGATGGTGTCGCGATAATGCGCATTGCACTGCAGGATTGTGTGTCAGCCCTTAGCTAAGCGTTTCACGATTTATTTACATTTATATTGTCTTACTGCGCGGTTACTATTTGTACCTCTATATTTCAAACTATACTTAACATTTAAGAGGAAATTTCGTTTCCAAAATCGTTCACTAGGCTTACTTTATATTAGCAAAGTGTTAAAATAAACACATTTATTTACTTGGAAGTTAAATGTTGTATATTGATAGCAAGGAACATTAAAAACGACTGTAGTAAGAAACAGTTATTATTATGTAGGTTAGTGGGTACGCTCGCAGTGCGAGCAGCACTAAAGAGAGCACTTTATGCACCGTCCAAGGTTTTCACCGCATGTAACATATGAAATTATTGTGCTGGAAGAGCCCATTACTAATTAATGATCGTTTTTTTTTTCAAATGTACAGTCAACTTAATAGAAAATGATAATTGTCTTTAAAAGAGTTTTTATTTAATGCTTTCATGCTCTTACCATATTCATTAAACCAGAACACAACAGCGCATGACAGTGATGTTATGTGTGAAGTAGAAAAAGTAAATACACTTTTAAGACCTTTAAATTTTAAAAAGGTAGACTACTGTGACGATTAAGGAATGAATAAAAGCGATTGTGAGACAGCTCACTTAATCTGCAACAATCTAGTAGATAAAATTCGAAGTTGACGATAAATTGTTAATTGTTATCTAGCACGCCACAACAGATGTTCATTCCATGTCCAATGTAATTCCGTGTTCGCCGCCTTTTATTATTCGCCTACATTGATTTACAGCGCCCCCTTTCGTTGAAACGTCCCTTTGTTACGGACGACTAAGTTTTTCTAAAGAGCATTGTCTTAACGCATCTATTGTCGGTGTTCTGGTGAGCTGTAAAATAAATATTTTGGCGTCAGCGGAGTACCCTCGGTCTATTGTGTCGATATTAAATTTGGTATCTATTATGTTGTTAAAGTTATTATGACTCTACGTTCCGAAAGGAAATGCTTTGATGTTTATGATGGTTTTTACGTTGTGGGTAAACCTAAAGCTGCTTGTTCTTATCAGTCGGGAAGTTAGACATTGTAAGACGGATGACCGAAATTCAATAAGGCAAACGTTAAGCTAATTACTGTCATGTTTATGGTGGTTTAATAATGGTGACGTTCTGTCGAAAAGTAGTAAAATGCATCCTAAATAGTCCTACCTGCTTTGAACATTTCAGAGTCTTAAGATTTTAAATCATATTTTTTGAGTTTTATACTCTTTAAAGTGCTGAGCTCAAAAATAACACATTGCAACAACCACACCTCTAAAGTTGGTAGCCGATGTGAAGTGTCTATTACTCTAACACATTTGTGGTCGCCGTAACTTGTTGCGTGTTATATTCAATATTGCCGCGTATTTTATTCATAGAAGAGTCAACGCAACAGTCAACAAAGCGGTGCCCGTGGCCCGAACAATTGAGCGGTGTAATAACATTCATTACATATTTTACGAGGTACGGTTCGCAGCAGATTCAGTGTAAGGTTGCTTAGTTGGTTATGTATGGGAGGGATTCGCTTTTTTGTTGGTAAGATGTCTATTGCGAACTTATCACAAGCGAATGTAGTAGTAGGTACCTATGTACTATGTAACCAATAAGTTTTGACATGTTACCTACTGCTCCATTCGATCTGAATATAGTTTGAAAGTAGTTAAAAGGTCAATTGACAGTAGGGATCGGTACATGCACCAAAATAGCAATATAAATATGATGGGTTTAAATTAAACTGCTGTACTACGCGATAATAACTACAATTGTCCCTATACTACAGGAAATCCTTTATGTAAGGTGGCAAGTTCACTTGTGATGTACTTACGTACTTCTGCATTTATGAAGATAGCAGTCAAAGGCCTCGGGTAAATAGTTCCAGAAATCGTTCTCATAACAACAAACAAGATGGCGCTATTGTTGAAATAAAAGCTTTCCCACGAACCCCTGAAAAGCAGAGCACGTTTTCCACGTATCAAATGTCCATGTAGGTCAGGTGGTCTGGCCGGCTGCCAGCCCTCCGCCTGCTATAAACTAATATCTGTGCAAGTGTAACCGATACTCTGACGGAATTGTAAGCAAACAATGCATCAACCATAGATACATACCGTAGATATGCCCGCTCCATACTTCAGACGCGCGAACCTATGTTTGCCTTTTAATCAGCGAC
>DWPV01000769.1:0-25042 GCA_018251915.1 Urbanus proteus proteus | reverse complement strand
AGGCTGAGTGTGGACCTTTTTGTTAAATTGTACTGCAGCAATGCTCGGATTTGAAAGTCATGTTTATTATTATTATTATTATTATTTTTTGCCACATAATGTTGTAGTACTTTTACAAATAAAAATTTCTTTCTTTCTTTCTTTCTTTCTTTCATTGTTACGAGTACTTTGCTACGAATTTTGAACGTAAGAATGAGCATTGAAACATACGTGAATGAGGTATATTATGTCCTAGTATTGATGAACATGGAATTATTATTTCACTTGATGCAATGATCACAATTTATTTAGTACAAAATTACATTAGGAGTAATGTATATAGAGAAATGTCAGCATGTTATTACCCTATAGAAATTTGTGTGTCAACTTTTTACCCCTGTTTTGCGCAGGTAATTATACAATGTTGTTATTTATTGGATATAAATAATACAATAATGCACTAAATGTTTTGTTAGCAAGAATGCATCGGGTGCAACTGAACTGGATTTCCTTTATAGTCTTAACCGCGCCGGAATCGCGGGTCGTAAATAACGCGCAGTGCACGCTCGCTTCCTTTCTTTCTGCTGGGGAGTAAACCTTCCCAGTTGGTGCTGAAATATATTGGCCAAGTTTGATACTTAGGGACCACAGAACACTAAAGTTCAGTTGAGGAGATATAATGGGATTAGTGAATTACTTAAAGATAATTCTTGGCACTATGATGCTCTGCGAAGTGTAATTTTGGACGTGAAATTAATAATACTAGTGGTCAAAATTAAAACCATATCCTTCTAGAAACATTGAGGGTTTTCTATTGATTACACTAAGGTTCGCTAATAGCTATCAAACAAAAAAGTTGGTTGATCAGCAAAAGTTAAAAATGTTCTCCTTTTTATGTCATGTACCTACCTAATGATTCCACCTAATAATAGGTATGAGTGCACATTATCCAACGTATGCAAAACGTGTTGAACAGAATAGTAGATACAGGAATGGAATTTTGGTGGATGGTTGGTCACTTTGTCCCTGTGTTGCTGTCGTCTGTTGTAGAACACGACCGCGGCAGGCTGGCATGCTCCGAGCGGTCCGACGGAATGCGTAATGGTAGCCAAAGGAGTCTACACCATGCTTTGTTGAATAATATATGTGCCCGCTCCGTGTTCCAAATTGCAGTGTTAATAAAAACCGAGATCGCACTATACGTATAAATTATTGCTTTGTGACTGTAGTATTAACATTGTTTACACATAAGTAATAGAACTTATATGACACATAGACAAGTATAAGAACTAAAATATAAAACGGATATCTAATAAAAATACCGCATTACTCGAAAAGCGAGTGTTACTCTGATGGTAGATCGGCTTGGTAATCATTATTTGAACACTGTATCTGTGTTAAAATAATTTGCTAGATTCTGACTCTTTAATCTCCTTGAATTACACATGACATTTTTTAAATGTATTACTAAAAGGTTCGTTGTGTTGTGTGGTTGTTACATAAATTACGCTTTCACGATTATTCATCAGTTTATTTAGGAGCTTATCCATGCTACGTGCTTCACAAACCGTGTTTACGGGCGTAGAGTAAAATGGCGGGCGGATCTATGGTTCGAAGGGTTTGTTTAGATTTCATGCGGGAGTGGAAACAGTAGAACAAAATAATCAGATTCATCAACCCTTTGTCTTGGAGCCGCTGTTAGCCCGCTCGTAGTCGGACGCGATTGTCTGTGTCGATTGTTTACTTCGTTAGCGGAGCTCCTATCTCCACCCGCACACACGTCGCTTTAACAACCTTTGATTGCAACGTCGTATAAGTGAGATTTCTTTCTTACAATAGAATGTCTAGAAACTGCAAAACTCGGAATCTGATTGAAAATTGCTGTTATAATGTGAGCAACATATGGGACATAAAAGCGTACGTAGAGGCGATGTTTACCTTAATGGTTGTAGTTGTATACTTGTATAGGCTTCTCGGCTGTAGTGCTTGGCGCCACCTGCGTCCTATACAGCTCCACATCGTGTAAATTTATGTATGCTTTCAACGCTTTTACCGTGTGCCACCTGACCTGGCAGGCGGACATTTCGCCGGACAAATGTCCCCCTGTCCCTATTTATATTGGATACCTTATTCTAACTCCCGTGAGCGACTGTTCAGTATAAAGCTCGTGATTACGTCCTATAACGCGAACGTACATCATTGATTACATTGAATTAACTTTGGCGCAGTCCCCTTTATTTGTATTTGCTGGTGGTTCTGTGAACATTAAAGCTTTAAAATGAAAATCATGTTTAGTCTTATTTATTTAGCTCTTATTAACTACCTGTCTTTAAATTATATTATTATACATTTCTTAAGTAAATGACAATTTAAAACAAATGCACTAAAGTATTAGGTAGGTGTTAAGTTAACCATAAGCCTTGTTAGTACCTACTTACTTTTAACTTAAAATCACTATTGATATTAGACTAACTAGGTTTATAAAATGTTGGCAATTTATATTTGCAATTGAACACGGACTTTTGACAACAAACATTTATTGCCTCTACCTTGTTCGAAATTTGGACATGGCATGTTAATCTAATCGGAATTCAAAACGTCCAGCAAATATTATGTCTCTTTGTTTACAGTGTAACTTTTTTAACGCATGGCTCTGAATAAACTGACGGTATAAAATACAAATACAGACGGTTGAAGTAGTACAGTATACTAAGTAAAACGGAGTTTACAGCAAAATTATACACAAAAACGGTTTAGTTTTATGTTATGTTGCCGTATCTTACTGTGAACTCCCCAGGACTATTTTGGTTATGTTACGGTGTCGGATAGTGAGTGTATGCGCGCTTCTATTCTGACTTAAGTTTCAATATTTTACGGGTTCGTGGCATTTATGACTAAACGCAGATATTGCCTTATTTGAGGAGTGACTTGTTACCACTTAGTGCCCGTTCAAACGTACCACAACCACATCGCAATGATAACTGCGTGAGTGGGTGTAAATTTGTATTGAGACCGTAGGTTGCCCTGCAAATTACTGGCGTAGTGTAGACGATATTGACCACATCGCAACCACAACGCAACTACTTGCGACACCACGCGTGAGGCCGCGAGGTTAGCGGCTATATTGCACTAGTTACCACAACGCAGCTACAGGCAGTGTTGCCAATTTTAGCGACTTAGTTCCTAGAAATGGCGACTTCTGCTAGTAGCTTCGCGACCAAAAAAAATTTTATCGACTTTTGGAGTACAAAAATAGGGGTTTAAAGGGAAGATTTTAATAAATTTTAATCCCTAATTAGCCTAAATGACCTGTTTTTGTTTTATGCCGCAGTCAAATTTTGAAGTTCCGACTTCTAGCGACTTGTAATTTTTGGAGATGGCAACACTGGCTACAGGAAGCTGCAGCGGCACCTACATTATGTTGCTTGCCGATATTATGTCACTGCCGTGTCGCTGAATAGGGACTTTAACTCTGATGGATTGCACATATATGTAGATATTCTACGACTAAGATTAAAAACAACAATACAAGTTGTTTAAGGAAAGCACACTTGGGATTTATTTGTCGATCTATCGATTATTGCTGCGTAGAGAACGTCTCGTGGCGCGGCAGGGCGGTATTGCAGCCTCGCTATAAATTTTATCCGCAGCTGCTCCGGAACACAATTTTACTTGGAATCTTTCACATAAGAGCCCTTTGTTTCCACTGTCTTAAATAGGTGTCTCCAAACGAACAGACGGAATGTTACGCTTGATATTAAAAAAGTTTTTCTATAACGACTCGAGAGATTGAGCGAGGATTCTATTGCAATCAAACCCATTTATTTTTTATTTTATTACCTACTTTTATTGATATCTTTCAGTATAATATAGATTTTTTTAGTGGTGGTTAAAATTGAATCAATGTTTTTTTATTAATTATACTTGTTGTTTCTTCTGATATGTTTTCTTGTACATTAATTCCTGAAACTAAAATATAATATTTTATGAAGAGCGCTGATGCTTGGATTAATTTAAAACATGCCATTACTGGGCTTCCTAATAAAAAGTTCAAATAAGCGTACCCTGCATAATTGAATTCCATCTTGGATCTTACTTACTCAGACCGAGTTTGACCGAATGTTTGGCTGATCAATGTAGTTAGACGTGGTTAACTTTGAATTAGAGCAAACTAACAATTTAGCTAGATAAATGTAACAAAGTTGCAAATGTAAAAGTAATTTAGGTTCGCCGATGTAAATATCTTTTGAAGTTTAAATTTAAAGCGAGTTCAAATAAAAAAGACAATGAAAAGCTATTTTAAAAATTGTTCGATACGTTGAATAAAAAAGCTAGTATTTTCTGTTTTAAAATATTCCGAAGCACAATTTTATTATTATAGCGAGGCAACCGCAGGCGGTGCGTGAAACAAGAGCCACTATGAAAGCGATTGTGGGGCTATCATGCCCAGAGAGATTTAGTGAGCAGAGATACGACGTGGTTTATTATCTAACCTCTTGTTACTCTTGGTATAGCCGTCCTCGCCTCGCTGTGCGATATTGCTGGCATCGAGTGAAGGTTACAAATGCACTGTGTCGCATAACACATTGGAGTGCACTAATTTGATGTACTGGACATGAGCTATGTCGTGTCGCGCCGTTCGTTATTAAGCTTGCATTAGCCCCTGACAATGATGAATACAAATCTATGCTAAGCTAGATATATTAGGCAGATGAAGTACGGTGTTGTGTACTGCGGCACGGTTAAAGTTTAAAATATGGCCTTAAGCCGCTCTCTGGCCGATACTGCTGATGAGTCCGAGCACATGTATATTGATGTGAGTATATTCTATTTTTTAGTATGATTAGTACATACATTACACTACATAACAAAATTACTACATTAAATGTAAATCAGCGTAATCAGCAATAATTTTAATTAACATAGTAGACTTATTGCAACAAACGTATATTGTACGTTAAGAAATTGAATAATGTTATTCTCTTTATAAAGAAGCTGCAGATATATTAGAAGACTTTTAAAATTATCGGCTACATTCTGGTTGTAGAAAGATGAAGAAACTTTCTCAAAACTTTTGGCTTTGTATCGCCCAACACTCATGCATAATTTATTTTATAACAATCAATATACAATTTCTTATTATTGTTTCATGCTATAGAAAATAAGAAATAAAAC
Source organism: Urbanus proteus proteus (assembly GCA_018251915.1). Lineage (NCBI taxonomy): Eukaryota > Metazoa > Arthropoda > Insecta > Lepidoptera > Hesperiidae > Urbanus > Urbanus proteus. Next base: position 19,888 of record DWPV01000769.1, on the reverse strand, counting down.
GGGCAGCATCAAATAATTTTCTCGTCTGTGAAAACTCTTTAAATTGCCTGACTATATTAAACGCGGCTCTTTTAGTAACGATGTGCTAAGGCTGAAAAATACATGAACATTTCCTTTACGTTAGGTACGTGGAGGAAATGTTCCACTAGTGGTATTATAAAGTGGCCTCGCTCTTGCAAAGCAGCAATTCTAGCCTCTAACAACGACACGGCCTTAAAGCAAAAAGTCTATATTGCTTTTGCACTATCGCGCTGCAAACGAGTATTAGTTTTTATTACCCAGTCATAGGTTACTCATTTATGGGCAATAAATACATGTACTACGATAAATAATTAGTTTAAGAACAGGATAAGGTATACTGTCAGACAGATCAGTCAGACAGACAGACAGATAAACAAACAGACAGACACAGACAGACAGACAAAAATATTTTAAATACATTTACGATACACTATACATTTTCGATAAGCACGATACCTTATAGGTATGCAATGACATACCTTAAAGGTTACACGATACCTTTACTTTTATGTGCATTGAGTAAAAAATGTGATTTTGAAATCACAAACAGACACTCCATTTTTTTTTTAATCTGTGTATATGATAGGTCTTCCTATAACTTCTCTTTGTGTTTGTTCCAATTCTAGATTTATTCTTACGCCGTTAAATTTTCTGGACGACTGAGATTAGGTATGACTATAAGTTTTCTTGCCTTTTTCACTTTTCAGAAAATATTTCTTAGGTTGCTACTCGGACCGCGTTACTGAAGGTTGTGGACCATTGTTCTATGAGTGGTGAACTGTTAATTATCGACTTTAAAATTAAAATATATGAATAGCAACATAAAACTATGTTGCCATTTATATATACCTTAATCATATCAATATCAGTTTACACTGTATATTAACTTAATAATTTACCGTTAACTTATTCATACAAGCTTCTAACATAACGTAGAGTTTAAGAAAAATAAAACTTAAGACGCTTAACGAAAAGCCGAATCATCGACCAACAATTATTATTCCTCATAAGTTTCCATCCGCAGAACTTTAAAAGTTTACACAGCGAAAAGTTTATATAAGTATTGGCAAGCGAGGATCCCGGTTCCCGTAGTTGGCTTTACAGCTCGAAAATACTTAGAGGGAGAGTTGAGTACATTAATTAAATTAGTCTATTTACGTATTCTAATTTAAATGAAAAACCTACATCTTGTAATTTGCTTTTAGTTCTTTCATTGGCAGAAAATATTCACGGTGTTTTCCAGACACCAAAAAATGTTACTTCTTCGTTCGCAAAATTAAAGTAGTTTTCGGGAAAGTATATGAAACCTACCTACTACTTAAAACTTCGATTTGCATAGAAACATTTAGGCCTCTGCGTAGTACCTACCGTAAACCTGCAAGTATTTTCTGCAAGTATAGTATAAGTTACAACATGTCTTAATTATTATTGTGTTTGCTTTAATTAATATATTCCATTATCTGCGTAATGCGAAAAGACGATGAGATGTATTACAGACATGTATTGTATCGTTTCGAACACTCGACAAAAATTTCACCCTCAGTTTAGTATTGGTTGAATGCTAATTAAAATTGCTCCGAATAGATTACAGTTTCTGGCAGCGAGAGCTGAATGCGCTGCTTTTACGAGGTCATGCTTTATGCCCACTCATTAGCGCATGCCCCTACTTAACTGATTTATATATACATATTCGTCACTCAAGATACCCAGAAAACGATGAGATATATTACAAACATGTATTGCTTCGAACACTCTACAAAGATTTCACCCTCGTTTTAGTATTGGTTGAATGCTAATTAAAATTGCTCCGAATAGATTACAGACAGTTTCTGGCAGCGAGCGCTTAATGCGCTGCTTTTACGACGTCACGCTTTATGCCCGCTCATTAGTGCGTGTCCCTACTGAACATTTTTTATGGGTACACATTCTCTTTCCACTTACAGTTTCTTACTTTATTTCATTAGTTTTAAGTGTTCTGAAAAAGTTATAGTCATCTTTATTGGGACGCGTACATTTCACGTAATATTAGCCGTGTTAATGGTTTGAAAATTTTATATCGTCTCTTGGATTTAGCTCTAGAACATTTTTTATGCGATTGAAAATCACGAGATCTTAAAACGATTCTTTAACTCTAAGCTCTAAGTTCATTGTACAAACTATAAATAGACATGAAATATTATGAAGAATATCTTGCGACGTTATACTAATATAAGACATACTGCGTTGTTTATATGTAAGATATATGTATAATATTTGTAATTTATAGGACCTCTAACAATATCAACAATAATTATTTGTTAAATCGTATTTTCCACTGTTCGCGTATTGGTTGGTTATTGTAATACGATAAAACTGCAGTAAATTATCGTTCGCACGCCTGGTGCATTAAATTATTGTTCCATTAATTGTATTTGTGGGTGTGTGGATACACTATCGTAATTTTGAAATATAATAATCCAGTTTCATAGTCGGGTGACAATGGTCCGAGCCGCTCGTTATCGGGGGAATTACCTATTGTTAATGTTTTAATTTGTATCCGGCCCGGCGTCCGTTCCAACGTCCGCAATTCTCTCCCACGTACCACTGGCTAAACCTAATAATTGTGTATGCCCTTTTAGGTAATGTTCAAATTTATAAATCATACATTATTTATGTTCAAAGTATTAATTAAATCGTTTTAGAAGACATTCGCTTACACATATATGTTTAAGTATATCCCTCTTTCTTCGAAATTTAACTCTGTTAAAAATACATTTGGAAGTATTTATTGTATTACATATAGAAAGCGCTTTATCATTTGCTAAAAAAGTTCCAATAATTCCTTGTTCATTGGCGGTGAAACAGAATGGGCGGCCATTTTCAGAACCTGGCCTTTGTGCTTTACCGTCGGTTTGTTTATTTCGGGGCCCTGCCTCGTAAACACTCGCACACCGATATACAAAAGTTGGCCTTCTTTATTTTCTCTGTAGAAATTCTTTTTCCGAATTACCATGGGTCGCTAAATTTTTCCAGGCGCTGTTGTTCAGAGCGTATTTTAAGTTTGTTTTCGTTAAGAATCGTCGGTACCTAAACAGACTAGTCTAGAACTAATAAACTTGTAAATTTTGTTTGTTTCTACTGTATCTTAAAATGTGCTTTAGACGGATACAGGGAATAAATTGTGTACTAGAAAGTTGGAAGCACTTAAGGTGGAAATGTTGGACAGCGAATGATCTGATAGCGGCGGCCAAACCCCCTGTTTCGTAGGTAGCTACTTAATTTACTGCCACAGTAACGCCACGAGCACGCTCCATATCCACCGCGTTATTGCCAACTTGAAAACAAGAATATCGCACACATTTCCTTCATATCTCTTGAATTTAAGCGTCTGCCACCCTCACTTCTTTCTCCTTTCTTTTCGTTATACCGTGTTTGTGTGAACTTTCCAGTAAGTGGTTATTAAATAATGTTTTTTGTTATTGAATTTATTCTACTGTTTTCTTTCAATATGTTTACACTCTTTCTGTTTTCCAAGAATGGATACAGTCGCGAAAGTAATAGCGTTAACGATACCTTTCCGCTCCGCTACATCGCTAAAAGAAATAGAAAAGTGCGAACAGTATTGTTTCTCTGTAAAATTACTTTGAAACGTATAAATTACAGTTTCCTTAATTTAGTTGTTTGTAGTTGCTGAACAGACTTATTCCTTGAATTTATGTCTTGTAATCAAGTTGTGATTAATTATTTGCTAAACGTTATAAAAACATTCGTTATAGACGTACTAGATTTATAAAATTCAGTAAATGGGAGATGAATTTAAGGGAGAATACTTATAATTAATATAGTTTTATAGCGATTAAGCTCTAAAGATGAACGTTCAAAAGAAGTCTAGTACCTAAAACATTGTTAAAGCTCTTCTACTTAAAAAACCTTCGGAAGCGTCAGACCTTCAAGGCGATACAACGTCATAGTTAATAGAATGTGAACTTTATAATAAAAACAACCGTAAACATATATAATATTTCATAAACATCCATGTATATGTATATATACAATTATACATAACATAACAATGTTTTATCATCTGTTGTTTTAATTATCATATCGTGTAACAAGAGATATAAATAAGATATATTATAATTCATTGGAATCTGCATGATTTCACAGCATAGCCTGCTACAAGAAACTTTTACCACTTTTTTGACAATCTTGCGTCAGAAAAAGAGGATTTTCCCGTGACGTTTCCACGTGGATGCATATCGCGATTTAAGCTCAATGGTTCGGGAAGTGCCTAACCTTGGCGAATGGGTTATAACAAAGGCTTTCCTTTTCTTTTCGACAAAATATGCACAACAAGAACGCGTTAACTCGCAACACTTCCAATAGCTATTAAGTTACGAGTGGAAGATATGAAAAATCCCAGTTAAGTTCTGTGAAATACGTGAATGTGGTTTTAACTTCCCGACTTAATTACTTTCAAGAGCGAATATAACTTGGTAATATAAGCAATTAGAAACTTATTTGACGCTGCCGGTCCGCCAGTTCCGCCTCGGGCTAAGGAATCGTGAGCGGGATGAGCCATTACGTGCTTTCGCGGAACTTTTCCTTTTAAAACTCGTCTCTTACTCTTTTAAAACTTATTATATTGGATAATTTGGCTGAAAATATGAATATGATGGCTACAACTTTAGTAATTTTTAGCCGGAGAGGAAAAATTCGCCGATTACGTTATGAAATATGATCTCCTACGGGGCTTACCCCGATTACGGCTTTATGAGGATCCGCTTTATTATAGCCTGTGCGCGATATCACAGGGAAATCACCATCGACTTATTGGAAAAACTACGGAAAGGATTAATTTATCACGTTTCTCTCGTGTATAATATTTTTATAACAAAAAGGTTCATGCCTTTTAAAATCAACACATGATATTTCGGTAATAAAATTGTTTCTTATGTTACAAGTAGTTAGTCCATTTTTTTAATATATAATTGTCAAACGAGCACGGATGTGATATCAAATGGCTACTGCCGTTCATGGGCTATGCCCATGCCATGACGTTGGCCATAGACGTTTGTTACCCCTGTGAGCTATGCCGGAACACAGCACCGCTTAACATTTCATATTCATTAATTAACATCAGTGTTAAATGATGACTTGATATTATGTGGTTATATACAAGGAGGTAACTTGCAAATTCTTATTAAAATGTTACTTGCTTATTTTGAAGCAAACGTTCGTGGAATGTGATGTAATACCTAAGTTTAATAGGATTAGTGACACTTCGCCAGTACTGGCGGCAGTATCCCGGGGAATTTCAATAGCGGCGACGGTGTACCGGATACGCACAAGGACAGTAGGACTCTACCTATGTAGGTACTTGTATTACCAATTATGCAAAGCGTCTTCCGCGTTGCGGTGCGCGGGCGGTGGAGCTCGCGGGGCGCAGTAGGGCGGTCGCTGTCGCGCTCTTTCCTCACTCGTAGCGAAATAACGACCTCAATTTGCATAACAATGCTCGTCACCCCTTATTCCCCACCAGTGGCTTTCGCAGGCAACACGGTCGTGTCCCATCGGACCCGACACCTTTTTTTTGTCTATAAAATCTGTCCAGTGTGAATTTCCATTAAAATTCATAAATTCGTTCATAAAATTAAAATAAAAAGAAAATAAATTTCCTAAATCAAAACGAGCCGTAATGAATCCGCATTGATATTCAGTAACGGAATGGCGCGCACGGCGTGCGGCTTAACTTTTGATTTAGTGTCGGTGGCGTGCGGCGGGCCGCAAGGACGCCGGTCCCCGGTCGCCGGTCGCTCGCAGGAGCATCCAGCGCCGCTCTGCGCGTCATCGCAACGAGCGCTTTTGACCGCGCTCTTAACTTCTTCGTATAACTTTCTGTTTTAATTGAATCAAAGTTTTCGGCTTTTTGCGGCGAGCTTGCCAGCCACGCACGCTTCCCTAACTCCAATAAACTTTCTTTATTAAATTATTGGAAGTTTAGAAACGTTCGCCTTTGAACGCGAAACAAATTGGAGATAGTCTTGTGTTGCAGTACACTTCTTCGCTTTTCTGAATTCGCTCATAAACTAATAAGAACTTCGAAAGGGTATACTATCGACTCTGAATAATTCACGGAGTATTTTGAAAGAAAATATAAAATCTTAGAAACAAAGTGGCTTACTTGTTATGATTAATTCTTATGATAATTTGTCGTACCTATATTATGACGTTCTTGAATCAGTGATAAAATTTACTTCCCAATTGATAAGGCAGGACTAGACAAAAGACATAGTAACTGTAGCCGTTCGAGACAATCCAGAATCCTTGAAGTAAACTAAACAGTTCATAAAGATATACGATTTTCCCTGCTAACGATTGAGGCATTCGTCCGGGCATTGTTTTGCGGCGTAGCGTTATCTGGCACGGAACGAGTTGTCGTTCCAGTAATTTATAGATCTTCCCCCGCCCCAGGCTCGAAGTAACGATTCGGGCCGAGGTGCTAGTCTGCGAACACCGAGTCCGCCCGGCCGCCTGAATGCTATTAACGGTCACGTAATACACTGCTGACTCCTCACGTTCCGGATTTAAATTTGAGTTAATATGTCGCCCTCTGTCACATTTCTTATTGTATTGCGCTTTCACAGTGTTATCTTTATATTTATGTCATGTCCTTTGTCACCATTTATAGCCTTGTTATGGTTTTCCAAGGATAAGTAAAACATTGTTAGAAAATTGTCAGAAACCACAATACCTCTAGAAAAACAATGTCATTATGACCTTAAGATCTTGTCTGCGCCTTGCTCTTTTCATAACACTTCAGCGACTTAATTTGTTTGCATCATTTTGTACAAGAGCGACTCTTAACTAAAATAGGACGAAAGAAGTTCTAAAGATATTTTATTTAGCTGTATTTTTAAAGAAATTTAGTGCGTTCATGAAAAATTAAATTAAAAATTTAAAAAACCCCGACCAATAAAACATATTTAATAAAATGTAAATGTAATGTAATACGTTTTGGACAATTCAATTTCACAACAATAAAAATATTTTGATCTAAACGGCGTCGTTTCGGGGAGCCGCTAAGTTTATAGCAAGTTACCAATAATGTAGGAGTCCTAGTGCTAGCAGTGTTGCATACTATGTATGTTAGCAGTAGAAGTAGTTCCAATTTAGCGGTCCCCCAACACGCCAACACTTATATCAAATCGAAGAATTAGCTTATCGACACTGATCCTATAATACTAAACACGGCATTTCGGCTGTTAGTTTGGCTACCGTTATTTTATTTCTATCCAATAGTGCAACATACAAATAGTAGCAAAATAATGAATGTAAATAGTCGAATACTATACGGATCATAATTGCCAATTTATTAACGTTACGCAACATTTATAAAATTTATCTCGCTATTTAACTCACAAAACGTGTTTAAAGGCGGCTTAAGTTAAATTTGTCTGAATTTTTATGGAGCTCGCCAGGTCCATAAAAAATAAACGCTATTCTCAACGGCACCACTACCTTTGACCTCGCAAAAAGCGTAATAAGCTACAACGATAGACTCAACGTGGAGGTAAGTGCAACCGGCAGGTACGCCGGCGCGGTGACAGTGCTATAGCTCCCAGCGGGCCCCTTCTGCGATCCTCGTAAATTGCGAATATTAGATTATAAGTACGGGCTGTGGCGAGCGGCACGGGGGCCATCAGTCGAATATCGAACTCGTTCACTGCTTAACATGGCGCCGTGATCTGAATCTGCTTTTTAGTTATTCCCCGTTGTGTCATTCGCTTTTGCTCGGCAGCGTGCGAACACCTATTATGAAGCTTTTTCTACAAAATTTTAAAATCGTCTCTCCTTTTTGATGCAAATTCTGTAGCATACGTTCTATTTAATGAATAAACTACAGGGGATATTTAGATCCACTATGCCGTTATATTTTCAGCAATTATTTTGATAATGTCTTACGACAAATAGGTATGCCTCATTAAACTTGCACTTGTTAATGTAAAATTTTAAGTTAATTCACTTCAAATGAACAAAGATTTGTGCAGTAGTGCAAGAAGTGTGCAGTAACTATGAAGCGCTCTATTAGGATTTCATTGTTTGTTTTGTGAAACGATAGCTAATTAATAGTTTTAAGTTACAGCGCACCAAACTTTATTACATGTATTATTTTGCTTATAAAGAGCTATTTGTTCTTCAGGCATTTGGCTCCGGGGCATGTATGATAATTTTGGCCGTAAAATGGCGCTCATGATAATAACAGCAGCTGCGACGGGTGCACAACGGTGTCAGTTCGCCTCCTTGTTCCGTTACGGCTTCATTAAGCGGCACCATACGCCACTTGTGTGTACTACAGTCTGCTATATGAATAGCTGTTGATGGTAACACAGGGATCATCTATCTAGTATCCTTGCCGTTTGAAATGAACAAACCGGAATTTCTATAAATAAGATAAATGATTTTAAAGTAATGGTCTTTCATTTATAAACTACTTGCATTATCCAACAATAGAGCTAAGACTATATTTTTGTACAAGAGTATAAAATTAAGCTTTTCAATGTCTTTGTATAGAAAAGATTGAAGCAATTTCGAACCTATTTTGAGAAATTTCCACACAAAGCTAAAGGAAGCTACAGGAAGTACGATCAAAGGCTGAGAAGAAACTATTTCAAATATATCTATGGCTTTCACTCTATAATTTGAAGAACCGTGTACACACAATATTGCTCCTAAAGTATTGTACGCGAGGGAATCCGCGTACAAATTCTCGTATTAAATATAATTCACATGCATCGCTGACTTGTACGAATAGCATAATTCTAATATGTATACTACAAACTCCTTCGCTGTACCCATAGCAGAGCTTAGTCCGCGTTTTGTTTAATTAAAATTATTTAAATGTGCCCTAATTGAAACGCACATATGCGCTTTTATTACGGTTTACTTTAGCGTATGTTTGCCATTTAATTCTCAGTGTAGACGCTCTAATTAAGGATCTACAATTTTACTACTAAGAGAAAGTTCTGTTGTTGTGTCATTTACGAATACATGGTATATATAGTCTATTCGAGGAAGAGTACTATAATTTATATGTGTACGATCATATTAATCTTAACATATCTTTAATCTTACTACTATGTTCACGTTATTATTTTTCTTGTATACGTAAGTATATCTATTTCATGTAACGCAACATAGTATATTATGTTATAAAGTACTCTGCGTGGAATATTAATAAATTGTTAAGTAGACTCTTCCGTTATCGATTTATGTGTACTTGTATAGTACGCAGTCTAAGAATACTTCGATTGCGGTAGTAATAATTCATCAGTGTATATTAATTAACTTGAATTTCATTTTCATGCTAAAGTAAACTTTAGGTGAGATAAGTCTGCAAAGCATTACCGGTCCCAGGGCTCGTGAGCCGCCGCGTGTAATTACTCTGGGACTATGGGAAATAGCTTACGACCGTTGAACCACTTTTGCATTATTACGTTGAATGATTGTCGCATTTTGACATACATATTATGGATCGTGTAACAAAGTTTATTATGGGAAGGGAAATTATTGTCCTCATAAAGACTAGATAACTGGTAACGATGTATCCACCGTGCCCCGCGTCCGTCCCCGCTGGCTGTGAACCGTTCCGTGTAATTACTCTGGGAGTATGGGAAATAGCTTACTGGCCGCTTAAGCTCTTTGTGTTGTTTCAATAAATCAGTAAGAAAAACCTCTCCGGCAATAAATAGCGAAATATGTTTAAGCAGAAAATTAAATCTCCAATTGTGGAATAACACTTTTATTGGTGCAAATTTAAATTGATCGTTAAACAACTTCCTGTAAAAATCTAAATACATTAGGACGTAAAATATGTACATAGATATATATTATATAGTAAGTGTCTATAAGTCTTATATAATAAATACCTATCATATTTTTTCATGTTGATTAAAAATGTAAGCCTAGCGTTTTTTTAATTAATTAATTTTATTGCATTAAATATGTAAAAAGTAGAATCTCGTAGAAGTCGTAGGCATCTGACAGCGTGCCGCGAGGCGTCGTGCTACGCGGCCCCACGGCCGTAGCCGTCCGCCGTAATTACTCGGGGACTATGGGAAATAGCTGCCCGGCCGTTCAAGCACTTTTGTGTTTTTACAGTTAATCAATGCAGAAAAAACGCCAGTAGGAATATTTCTTGGAACGCGATTACGTGCGTTCTCGAAAATAAATTAAGCTGTATTTGTATATGAATTTACAGTATAATTATATTTACCATTTCATTACGTAGTATTATTGAGTTTATTTACTATGCGTTACAATTGTTTCCTAAATCTAAAACGGGTATCAATTAACTTATTGAAATCAACAAGTTACAAATAAAGCTAGAAACCAACCGCTAAAACATAGAAATACATTTTTGATAACTCGTTGAGTGACACAATTCACGGTATTTTGCTGCGTGAACAAATTTGTCACAATATGATTAGTAGAAACTTTATTGGGGGATTTCAAAATTAGCAGACAGCGGAAAAGGACCAGTCACGTCAACTGACAGCCGATAAGGAAGAAAGATCCACAAGTGATCACATTTTACAAAAGTTGATTGCGTCCGTTTCGCCCAAAAGCTCCCTTTTCAATCGATGCCTACATAACAAGAAAAATAATATTACTAGTCTTTGGGGCTGCCTATTACGATGAAGTAAAAAATGTATCATGAGTTATTCTGAAGCATTAAAATTTTTCCTAACCCATTTTTTTTGTAGCTACAGTAAAAATATTTGTTTTAGCCTCAATTTTAAACCGACTGCTCCTAGAAGGCTATCTGACTCCCTATGATTGTAGCCTAGTACGCGGATAGCCTGCATTCATAGAATGCCGGTAGTTTTAACGATACGCAAATTTCAAACGTTTCAGGCAATTATTCTTTGGTTAACTCCCCCTGCGTCAAAAGTAAACTGCAACTCTATACGAGCTCTTTATCTTTTATTGCTGTACTAAACAATAGGTATTGAGTAAATATCAAAACGTTTTATCTACGCTCTCAAAGTTTAGCTGAAACAAAACTTGTAGGTGGCAAGTACTCGCAGTTTTACGACACGTCTGGTTATCAGTTGCGCGCTTTGTTACGAGTTATACAACAGTATAACTTCCATACTTGTACACATTATACGTATATGTATATTTATATGAGGGTTGTGTTCCCTCGCACACCTGTATTAAATGCCGCTCAGTGCTTCTCATTATCTCTCTAACTGTTGTAAATTAAGAACATAATATTATCATGTCTCCCGTCAACCGTGTTCTGAAGTGCTTTATGATAATGTAATATCCTGTTTCATACATAAACAAAGCAACGAGCTTTTTAATGAGTAATTAGCCATACTATTTTCCTATGTCGTTACTTAAGCATGTATATTTTTGTATATGCGTCGTTATCCTATTTACATTTTTTTAAAATACATATAAACAAATTTTATCAAGTAGCGATTTAAAAGCGTTGTTTGTCGAGTTGCTACTGGAAGTATCTTTAAAAATTCTTTTTATGTACGACAACCTGGGAAAAGTTCCACTTAGTTTCGTCCGTCGCTGTAGCGTACCGTATCTAAGTAAGAACTACTAAGGGGAGTGGTTGGGAAGTCCAGGGACGCTTTTAAGACGTTTCCATAATAAATGTCAGCTACGAACTGTAGCCGCTTTCCGCAACTTGAGGTATCCCACGGAAATCCGTGGTTTTATTATTTTTATCTCTTGAGGCGTCCAATATTAAAGTGGTTTTGTGAAACGTCTGCATTCGTTTTAAAACCTGAAATGGAGTTGTTGCGAAATGTAAGTGAAACATATCATCTTAGCTCGAAATATTTACACATGTGACTGAATAAGCCCAATGCAGTATCAAAGACGCACGTGAAGCCAGAAAGAAATTGATGGTACATATAATTTTTGTTTTGTAAAAGGAGACTGATTTTCGGCGAGCGGATGTAACGCCCCGCTGGAGCTTCATCAAAGTGAAATCTGTACGTGAATTCTTATGAAAGTCGCCCGACGCTCCGGGGAGAGGTCCGGGCGACCGCTCGCGCCCCTCGTGCCGCGCCCTGCCGTGTAGGATTACCAGACACTCACATAATACTTAGGATAAAAAACGATTCTTATCGTTTACTATAATGTTAAGAAATAAAGTTATTATTAAGTAATGCAGCTTACCGTATTTAATTTTATTTATGGTATATATGGTAAACTTTATTATTAGTACTTAAAAACACACCGTATAACTTATAGATACATGTACCTATCTTAAGGCTAAATATTCTGTAATAAATAAAATATAAAAAATATGTATCATGTACATATATATAAACCTTATTTTGCTAATCATGATTATCGGACAATCCGGCTAATCCCTATAATTTGGCAATCCTATTGCCAGCCCTACGCGATCCGAACAGTACCCGCGAGCGCGGAAACCGTCTCTCTGAGCGTAGAGATAAAACGTATGTTCATTTTATTTTCACATTTGTCAGCGTTCGTTTTGTGCCCACTAACATAAATTGGATGCGGAGGGAAACCTCGCAGGTGAATGTAAAATAGCCGGCTTTTCCCAAGATAATACCGCCGAAATTTTACGACACCATTATGGGATTTATTGGCCGTGTCACATTCGGAAGGAGTGATATTTCTTTAAATATTTTTTTTGTAAAATATTTGCGAAGCCCGAGTTCTTCAGTTTAGATTTCGCGCCCGAACAACATAAATCAACCCGTACCGAGCGCATTGCCGTGACAGCTTCTTCAGTTAAGTGTCTTCAAACGGTTTCTTTAACATTTGAAAATCGTCCTTATCAACGATTCTTTTTATTATCCTTGTGACTACATTTTTTAAGTTACATACAAAGGACATTGTTAATAGACATATAAATTATAACTTCTAAAGCAAATCATCATATCATAAATAACATCGAAACGCATATTAATTGAAAAAGTTTTAAACATTTAATCTACATTCAAATATATTCAAGCATTGTCAATAACTGTTGTCGCATCCTAGTGACTGAAACAAGCGTTAAATTAAATGCACCAACTCGCAGACAGCTCCGTTAAACGTTACGCGCCGAATTCATTTGATATTCGCTTCTGTGTTCCTATCAAATGGGTGCTTCAAATGAATACAAGTTTTCGTTCCAAAAATGCACTTAATTGTCAATAGTTTACCTGATGTCAATGTCATTTTGCTATAATGGAATGGCCGTGAAGTATTGAGCATTGAAAATAGATTTAGTTTTTTTAGCTTAATGGGCACGCAGTCACCGGAAGGTAAATTTATGGACATACCTGAGATCGACCACAGATACGTTTCTACCACTGAGGACTTTAGCTGCTTTTGGGCAGCTAGATGTAGCATTAAAACGCTACATATCGCTAATGTTTGAGCGCTGGTCGAGCTAGTTTTGGATACTCGATGCTGCTAAACGCAAGAAAAAAAAGAAGCAAAAACAATTCTGTCGCTAAATCGCGTGTTTTCAATACCTTCACCGAACACAGCAATGATTCAATCGGCAAAACGTTTGCTAGGGGCGTACAACTGCATTAAACGCTGCCTTCGTACCACATGGCAGTGAGACACTCGCTTCTGTCTATATCACGAGGGTGACTCAAATGTCCACGTATCTGCATATGTGTGATTGTACTCTATTCGCCCATTGTCAATAACTGCTGTCGCATCCTAAATACTGAAATAGGCGTTCAATCAAAAGCTACGACTTGCAAACAGGCCCGTTAAACGCTACACGCCGGATGCCAGTCTGACACTCGCCTCCATTGATATAACGAGGGTGGTTTAAACCAATACAAGTATGCATACGTTAATGCAAACAAGTATGTCATGAATATCTACATTTGTACGAAAAAAATCATATTCAACAGTATTTACGTGATATTCGATGCTTTAGTTCTATTCCAGGTCAAGCAGATATCTTTTTACTAGGGAAATGAAAGAAAGGAATAATATAAATGTAAAATTTGGTATTTTTTCCTAATGTGAAACGATGCTAAGTGTCATACATGCCTTGCTAATCTACGGTGTCTAATTTAATTGGACATCTTCCGCTAAAAATATCAGTTTTTTTATTTTTTTTTTCTTGTATCCACTAAATAAAATTACTTCAGTACGTCGCAGCTGAAATCACGAGTGGTTTTTCAATACGGTACCTGCGATTGGTTGGTCTCCCCGCCCTCTGTCAGTAACTGTTGTCGCGTCCTAATGTCTGGAACAGGCGTTCAATTAAACGTGTCAACTCACTGCAGATAGCTATGTTAAACGGTACATGTCGGATACCAAACTGGCGCTTCTCGTGTTCAGTCCATTTGAAATTGAATTAGGCCTACGGTTCCATAGTTTGTATAGTGTATTGATGTGTCATGGATTATTGCCCGTGTCACTGCATGCAATTTGTTTAAGTTTTATTGCCTAATTTATCAACTTCTGTTACAACAGTTTTAGTAGAAATATCGGCAGGTATATTAAACATACTTCTACCTTGTTGTAATTTTTACTGTTATTTTTTTTTGTGATGATTTTTACATCTATAATGAATGTGGTGTTAACCTATAAATGGTCGTACATATTTTATCAACTTTATAAGAGCTTTAATTGTACAATTGAAATATTAAAAATGTAACTGCCGTAGGTTAACGTTATGGAATAAATAAATACCAACGTATCAGAAAAACGAGGGCACTGCTACGAGGGTATTAGTTTTTTATAGATCGAAGTATCAAAAGAGCATGCAGTCCACCTGATGGTAAGTGGCCATTGCTGACATCCGTATTCAACCCCAGATATCATACTCCTACCGGACTGCTACAGATGCATTGTTACCCTTGTGGACTAAGTTGGAATGCCTGGTATAAGTATGTCTTCCTTATTACACCTTTCAAACAGAACACGACGGAGCTGAACACTGCTGTTATTAGGCAGAAATAGGTGTACCGATAGTACCGTCGGAGTCGAACCACAAAAGACTCTACCACCTTTCTATACCATCACATTTAGTATATCATCTTATACCAATATTCTAGTAGTATCTCGTAGCAGCATCGTAGTCTGTTCTTATATGATAGACCGCTGTTGTAAATATTTATTTCTATACTGGGAATATTTTCAACAAGTAGGTATATTATCAAATAATCATATACGAAAAACAGTATATATCAATGACAAGAATTTACACCTACACAGCTGGATTTGTGATTAGGCAAGCGTAATAGAATTTAATTTTATAATACCAGTTAATTTAACGAAGGCGATTTTACAGTTTCCCCATGATGTCTTTAAAATTACGAGAAGTCTACCAACATGCACTTGGCCAGTATTTCAGAGAATAATCTACTCCCTTATCATTCCGAGTGAAGGTAACCTGGAATAAGAGAAATATTGACGGAAAATCAATACCTAAGTATATTTTACGTCACTGATTTAACCACATTGTAAGTAAACAAATTCGATAGGACAGAATGGTAATACAAAAACTTTCACGAGAGAATTTTGTGTTCTACTTAGTGAATAAAACATTATCAGTAAGTAGATACAAAGAAGGTTGCCGCAGTCAACTTAGGAGATCAAATAATTAGCTAATGAATTTCGTGAGCGCTCTATTTTTCTTCATAAATATTTTCCTTATGGCCTGTTACCACGAGCTGTCGATAAATTAATTAAGGAAGTAATTCGTGTAAGTAACTGGCCTTAACAAATATTGTTAGGAACCAATACGAGTAATGTCGATATTGATTAGATCTGCCCTGTGCGACCCCCAGCTATGCCAGAGCCACATTTCTGCCACCTGTGTCACCGCCGCAGCGATAGTTTGAAAAACTCCCCATATTCCCGGCCGTATTTCCAGCGAACTCGCATCATTGTAATATTCACCTAGTAAACACTTTTTCTTTTTCAACATTTATGTAACTGTTGGGAAAATTCTACAAATGGTTATTACAAATGCCGAACAATTTTTCCACTGTAACAAAAACTTTTCGGTGTTCTGGACGTTTTTGGGGATTACACCATTGTCTAACAAAGCGGCTGCGTGTCACATTCTGAGAAATGATATTTGTATGTAATTTCATCATTAAATTGCATTGGTTTTTGATAATTTTAACAAGATTTTTATTATTAAATGTTTTTGTACGATTTTTACGTATTTATTATTATGTATGTTATAGTAAAATGTTATTATTAAGGTTAATGAAATTTAGATTATGGTTAATTTAAAATTTTGCAAGATTATTTGAAAATAATTGTAAGAAAAAATCGAAAATTCATACTAACCCAAATTGTACCATAGAATAAAATAAATAAGTAGGTGTTGAATTATTAGATATAGTAAAATATGTACCTCACACATCTTAAATTACAAGTATCATCTTGATTCTTGCTGTTTTGTAATAGTTACTGCTGTGTGTTGGACACACGATAATTATGATTATTTCCTTCTAGGATTTTATCCGGCATCTTTTGTCCCGTACGCTTATTCCAGCTTCGTCCCTATAGTTAATTAACGTGGGTGCTTGCGGGGCGAGATTTTTTATGTTCTCTCCATACGTGGGAATTATCCTGTAAGCTACGTGGGAGAGGGCGGTCTAATTCCTTTGTAACGATATTTCCTTTAGTTTTCCTACCAGCACTAATGGCTGTCGCTGCCCTGCCTCTGTCAGTTAATTGTCGTCTCGCATAGAATGGAAATCTAACTTTGCATTATATTGCACTTTTTAATTTTTTTTACATAGTAACGTTAATATAATTTATTATTTAATATAATAAATATGCAGGCACCTATTTAAAATCAATAAAAATGAATGCTCTGAATATTTTTAATTATGTTGAACACATAAGTGCATTGAATGTTCTATTATAAATTGTGTGTCTCCTGTTTTACTGAAATGTGCAAGTTGCTATAAAGAAAAATCCAGCACTACTGCGAAACTTGGAATTCATAAACCATTCTTAAAAACATGAATTATTCGCTATTAATATAATGGACTAGCACCATTACGTGAATAAAGTTTGAAGTATAAAAATGTCTGAAAGTGGCGCTAGTAACTGAGGCAATTTATGCTAGTGGTCGCAAATTGAGCAAAGATTTGGTACCAGTGCCGGTCTAATGACCGCTCTAAGAATTCTTGCGAGAGATGAGAGCCTTCAAGATAGCGAGAAAACCCTGCGGCATTCTTTACCAACTAACGAATTGTACGATATTTTTAATTGGAGCATAATAATTACGAAAATGCCATATTATGCTTAAAATAAATATATGATACCTTAATATGCTTGAAATCTTTTAAAAAATACCCAGTTTAAAGGTAAAACGTGTATCTCTCTACGTATATTCTAAGTAATCGAGCTTTCTTTAAGATAAATAGAACAGATCCAATAGTACTCCAGGATTACTTACGAATAAACCTCTCTTAGATAGGATACTATACTATGTAGACTTAGCATTAAAAAGATGTATAGATATTACGATTCTATGCTATACTACGATAAATCCAACAGTACCTTAAAACAATAGTACCTATATTCAATATTATACTACAGCTCTGCAAGAAGCACGGAGTCCGTCTTAAATCAAAATTTAAAATCCTAAATTGCAGACGACGACAGTGCGAGGGTGTGAGCCGGAGTCGGGGCGGGCGCTCAGCACTAAATCTCGCAGAGTACATTACCGTTTTCCAATATCTAAAGCAAAGCGCTCAACGCTACTGCGCTCCAGCAGAATAACAAAGAACTGCGTGCTTGAGATATTGAGCACTAATGGACTGCGGTATTTGTGAAACGACCTACTTTATTTCTAATGATTATGTCTTTAACCGTCTGCTGTGTATTGCAATCATAATCTCATCTTTTTGGCACTCTTTTTAAGTTGTTCGAATATGGAGGCGCTACCGCCGCAGCTGACTGCCTTTTACCTAAAATTGAAGTAGCAAACAAGCACACAGTTCATCAATAAATAGTAGTAAGTGGCCACTGCCGTCCATGGACATCTATGATCACCTCAGATGAGATTAATCATTAAAGTCGACCTCCTATATGTATGACTAGCTTACCACAGTCCTCAGGGGTAGCAATACACCCGAAGAGTTAGGAGTCCAAACCTATTCATATCCTAGTCTGTAGGGACCACCGACCATCAGTTATACGGACATCAGACAGTAGTTAAAAAAGGCCAAATAAATTTGTAAAATATGTTACTAACATACCAAAACGTGAAATTAAATAAAAGCTTGGAATAAATGTAGAAGCATAGTCTACAAGGCATTACCAGTACGGACTAGAGATACAGCTTGGCGTACAACCCTAGTATCAAGTGTTATTAAACATACCAAAAGGGCCCGACAAGCGTTATTGTCGTTTGTTACATGTTATAACAACCGTGAATGACTACTTGATGCCCTACGAAGCACGGAAACGATAATTTTATGTGTAACTTTTCTTTTGTGAGTGTTTTTGGAGTTCTGTATTGTATTGTACTATCTGCTCAAATAAGTTAAATTGATCTAATTTAATTTCAGATCGATTACAAATATTCTATTCTAAGATTACGCTTATTTAAATTGTTGTCTGTTAATACAGACTAACTTAGAAAATAATTTTGATCCTGCGTAGGTACGTATAAATATTAAGGTTGTTACTGAGGTTTTATTGGCTGTCTGTTATTAATCTTTATAGATTAATTATAATATGTGTATCTAGATTTCTTCATAAAAATATAAAAACACAGGTTTTAATAATATACTTAAGTGAAAACGCATTGGAGAGTTAGTAATAATATAAACGCTTTCTTCCGTAAGATTCCTTTAAAACCAGTTTTCTATTGGTAGACAAAACTTGCATTCCCCTCAGTTATACATGCATACAATTGTGTTTATCGTTGTTTCATCAATCCCACTATGTAAATCCATACGCATAGATGGTGAGGCTTATTTCCGCACAATCAATCACGACCGAGATGAAGGCGCAACACCAGCGCAGAGCCACAGTACGTACGAGTAACTCATTGATAGCTGCCATCATTGAGCCAATCGATACGGATTGTCGGATTAATTCGCTTAAGTTATAGCATTCAGTGTTAGTTTATTGTGTTGTGTGTTATGGTTGCTTCTGGTATATCGAATACTCGATTCGGTAATCGAATTTAGAGCATAAAATAATTTTTTTTTATTTTTTTATTCCATCAGTATTGGCATCAGATAACTAATTAGAACAGTACAGTGGTAAACATAAACTTGAATTTACATAAATAGATCCCACCGTCAAGGACTTGGAGAATGAGAATTCTTACCACGCTTCTTTAATGGCTAATCTTGAAGTTGAAGTCATAGTATTATATTATACTTATAGAAAGTCAAATTGCATAGCATAATATAGAAAAATCTGATACAGTCAATATATGATAAAAATTACCATATACACATGGAACCCTAAAATATTTAAATTTAATTACATTTCAACGAGATATTAGAATGAGCAATAGTTTCCTTGATCTGCATCTGGAGTTATAGATAGCTAATGAGTACAATCCGTTAGCACTCAACCGCATACTAGATTGTTACAGCCAAGTCTTCGACGCAAACTGCTGTATTAATTGGCTATTTAATTTAGGAATTTAGTAACTATTTATGTTCAAGAATACAAACGACTCATATAATTAACATAGATCTTTACATTTTCTATTTTTACCGACTTCGAAAAGGAGGAGGTACTATGTTCGGATGTATGTATTTTTTTTTTTTTTTTTTTTTTATGTTTGTTCACCGATTACTCCGCGATGCCTGAACCGTTTGAGATGATTTAAACGGCATCGGATGTGGTTAGTTTTGAAAAGGGTCCCATTTCTTGG
>DWPV01000768.1:0-25057 GCA_018251915.1 Urbanus proteus proteus | reverse complement strand
GGGGGAGCGCGGGATGTTACCTATGTTTAGATAAGTATTCCTTTTTACTTTTTAACGCGGGTGAAACCGCGGGGATCTGCTAGTAGTACATAATATATTGGGCTTATTGTCAAAACTTTTATAGGTGCAAATAAAAACAAAACATAAATATTTTTACACATTTATTTATTCACATACGACCGAATACAGTAGTATAACATACAGTAAACTTGTAATTATAAATTAACATTAAATAATCTCTTCTAAAAGTTACAAGATCTCTACAACTATGGTTCGCTCGGCGACGCGGGCGCCGACGTACCCGGGAAGGTACTTTACATCACTAATACTAATCTGATTGAACAGTGCACTCAATTGATTAAGAATACTGTATAGTACAAGTAGAATAATGTGTAGCTGGCAACATTGGAGCCCGTTTTATTCTTAAAATATTATATCTTTCATTAAAACCAGTTGATAGATATGTTTCGCATTAGTATCCATTGTAGAACCTTAGAAGACCTGAAATCGCGACAGTGATACTGTTATAGTACTTTATCGTGTGATCGTACCTACGTGAAATATGGTTTGCGCTAACTTTTAAACTAGCTATTATTCCATAATTCTAACAACTAGGCACTGAATCCTACCTATGTATGAATTTATACTACAAAATGTAAGTAAAAAAAAACTAGAGTAGCAAACCCGTCGTGTTAACCGCAACGCCTCAGTGCAGTTACGTTTATATACCTATTCATTTATATACTGAGTGATTGATATAATGTCCACGTATATTCCTATTCTTTGCTAGGTACTACAGTTGGTAGAATTACATTGATGAAATAGAGAGTACCTACCTACTACCCATTTAAAATACCCATATATGAAACCTAAAGCTACTAAATAGGTACCTACAAAACTATTACCACTAGACTAAAGTCATTTACTCTGCAGCTTAAAATATGTTTTAATAATTATCCTCACTACAGTTCAGAGGCCTAAATGCAGAAATTGATTCCACTTGTGAGATAATGTACCCATAATACCGATTGTGTCCGAAAAGTTATAGGAAGCCTAAAACCATAGCAGGTGCCTATAGGAAATTCTGAAGCCGTGTGCTCGATTATAAGACACAATTTTTGACACGTCACCTAAGTAGGTATACTTATTATTTATTGAATGTCTGGCATGGTTTTAGACGTCCCCGTGTTTCCACAAGTAACTATATTTCATAGTAGTTATTTAATGAAGAAATTTAAATGATGGAACTTGATTTCGGATCGAAGTCATACGAAGAATAATATACATACAAAACATTGTCAGTCTTATCCACATATAATAACTACCGAACACGTCAAGGGGTCTAGAGACCGTAAATGTAAAATGATATACAGGAAGCTTCTCGAAGAACATGGAATTATAATATACTATAAGTATTACAATAATATTATAGCGAAGTACAGATAAAGAGGTGCAATAAATGGAAGTCATGTTGAGGCTTACAAATCAATTTGTCGACAAGGTCGAAGGTGTTCGTGGAATACATTGAGATTCTAGAACACGTCTAATAGATAGTTTAGAACACTCACTTGGGCAGTGGCGGATTTGCAGTCTTGGCCACCCTAGGCCCAAAGTCATGAGCCGCCCCTTTGTCAGCACGTAACTTAACTAGTATTAACGCAAAATTTTTTGACGTTCGCATCCGCATTCGCAAGAAACCATGCAAATGTTTTGCTTTGAATACATTCATACACTGAACAAAGAGGATTTTTTAAAATTATTCTGGTTAGTTTTTTTTGTCACGATTGGCCGCCCTAGGCCCGGGCCTACTCGGCCTTTAGGCAAATCCGCCACTGCGACCGGTACAGTTGTCTCTGCCGTTGGCAATTTGCCGCCCGTGTATAAGAGCCCTTACAGTGTGATGTTTTACCTTGAGGTATTTTTTGCTCGTTATTAATTCTGTACCAGGCGTGAATAAGTTGACAAGCTAACAAGTTGAAAATTTTAAAGTTTTAAAACAGCAATTTTCAAGTTTGGGTTTTATCTGTTAATCAATGTTTTATGTTTTTAATAATTTTTTTATTGTAATATTATTGTGTTAGTTAGAATTTGCGGTGATGTAATGAATAATAAACTAAACATTAAAAGTGGTGATATTGGATAGAAATAGGTCTGGATATACCATCTCTAGAGTCGAAACCAAGAGGTTCTACCACCTTTAAACAATTCACTAGTTATAGTGGATTGCTGAAGTAGATAATAAAGTAAGTGAATAGGAGACAAATAGGGCCATATCATAAATTTAAAGGTTTATTCGTGAAATGCATAGCTTTTATTTTTATAATGTTAAGATTATAGAATAATAATATCCATAAAATGTCTTAGACATATCGTAATATTTTAAGTTACTAAAAAAATGCATACCCATAACACAAGCCAGGGTACATCCGACCATCCCTCCACCGGCAATTATTACGTCGTATTTGCCTTTAAATTTTCCCTCTTCATGACTAGAACTCAGTTTTCTTACAGAACTTACGGCGCGTAAACTTGTTTTTATTTTTGGAACCCAAACACACGCACTATAGATGCCCCTGTCCAGTAACATCTTTGTACTATCTAGATCCCTATGTTACAAAATAAATAAACGTAATATAACAGTTTTTTTTTAGGAAAATAGTAATTATGGTGAAAAATATTGTTAGATCGGAATTCTGTTTGACAGTTTAGTTAACATTGTGACATATGTCATAATTGAGTACGTTCCAGTAATGGACCGAAAAGGTCAAGAACGTAACCGCTAAAATAACTAAAGTTGCAGTAATATAAACGGATTGTAGATGTAATGGGCGAAGTACGCTCTATTTATAAATTTTGTCTGGCGATCGCGGCTTGTTACCGGACAGCAATCTTATTGGTCACTCGTGAGCGATAACTGGAACGTACTCAAAGTGATCTTCACTTCACTTCACGTTCGTTCTAGGCTTTGTCTGGAACGTATCCATTGCTTTTTTTAGCCTTGGCTTCTTGCTTATTAGTCCTTTATTAACTTAACAAAAATCTTCATTGTTCATATAATGTTCAGCTACGGAAAATACCTGTTTATGATAAGTATTAGTTAGTCAACATAAGTTTTGGCTACCCAGTAGTCCCAGTACCAATGTTAGACGTTTTGAATACCAGCTCCTTATTACTAATATAGGTGTAGGATCCTTCCATGATCTAAGTTTCGTACTTACCGCCTATTAGCAATGCTTATAATAATAGTACTTATTCAGCGAATGAGTGAAAATTGGCACTACCGAGTGAATGTTCTTCCACTAATACGAACTCCGTATGACTTCATCAGCAAACATTCGAATAGTCGTTTCTAAGAAATACGGTTTTTTCGCTGCGTATACGCAACGTTATGACCAAAGGCTATGACTTAATACATAAAGAATTCCAAAAAATCGTTTAATATGATTCGTCCGCTACTTAGGATGCCATATTCTAAACCTTTATTCGATGTTCATGTCAATTAATAAATAGTTAATATATAAGGTGATTTGATTCCGCAGTCCCTATTTAAAGTTATCTACAACATGCCATTTTAGGTACTTAATTCAAATTGATATAATTCTAATAAAATATTAATTTTGATGTATCTTTAAATTTAAAAAAAATCTAAATTTTGCTCTCCAAATTAGAATACACCTAGTATTCTAATTTAATTAATCGGCACTAAGTTCTTGTTTTGAAATAAATTATACAACAATAAGAAACATAAACATAATTATTAAATAATAATTTAACGAACTTAACATTTTGCAAACATAACGAGTAGGTACAAAATTATTATCATAAACTTCGTTTAACCTTGAGTAAAGTAACCCAGAATGCTGAAATCCGATATCTATACAGAATGCAGATAAACGTATCCAAGACAACATTATGAACAACAAACATGTTTAACAGCAACGTGGTCTAAATTATTTAGAATAATGGCATTGTGATGCATCGGTGTAGTGTTTTCCGAAATTCGTGTATCAAAATTCCAGTTGACCCCATTACTAAGATGCCAAAAACGTCTTACGAACGTAACGGAATTGCGAAAACTCTTACTGAGAATTGTTCGATTGGTTCATCGACAACATGTTCGTTGTCAGGGGCGGATATTGATGCGGAAAAGTTAAAGGATTTCTATCGAAGTATTCCTGACTACAACGACATTCACCATTTACCTGAAAGTGAATTCTATTCGACCTTGAAATCTTTGCGTGATAAGAAGAAAATTATGCTAGGCCTAGCTGTAGAACACATTGATGACTGTAAACTTGATGACATGATTAAAACTGATAATGAATTTAGAGAAACAAACAACGGGAGCCGTTCTCCTATCCTTATGAGAAGAAGACTTTCGGATGATAGAAAAGAATTAAGCAATGCAATATTAAAAAATAGTACACAAAATATTAAGACATCATCCTTAAAAAGACCGCAACGGAAATCATTGAATCATAAAACAAATGATATCGACGTAACTAATAATAAGGATATTTCATCTAGTTTAAAAGCTAATAGAAAGCTTGATCGTCCAAAACGAAATCATTCTGCTTGTTCTATATCATGGCATGATGATAAGATTGATTATAAGGATGAGGTTGATGAGAAATTTGAGCAATTTTTCGAACAACAAAATGATGACGACGATTTTAAAACAAGAAGTATGCCATCCAGTCCACTAAGAACTCGTCGGGTTGGCTCAAAGTTACGAAGGCGAAAAAGTATCACCATACCCAAACCATTTAAAATGACCGAAAGGTAAGCACAGTTAGAGAAAGATAAAAAGAATTTACGTCAATGGAAAAACCAAATGCGTATGAAAAATTTCAAACTGATTAATATATGATCGCAGTGCAAAACTTTTATTCATTACTAAGAACATGACTCAAAACCTGCTTTTCAAAACTGCAAGGTGTAAAGGATAAGGAAACAGGATGCGATCAAATTCTTTTTTTACACCACCATTTTTAATGGCATCAATTGTGGTTAGATGGCTTGCGGCGCGCATGTTGTATAATGATTTTGCGTGATAAAATTTAATTAAAGCTTTTACAACATACAGTATCTACTTGATCACGACTGAAAATTATAAACTACTTATTTTCCATTCTTTATAAATAGATAATTGTACATATAATAGTACTAGTTACTTAAACAATTTTACTAGATATAGATTTACTAGAGTATATTTTATTCCCTGTTGTTTGCAGAGACGAGGAAGAACGAATAGTAAATGAACTTCGGAGTCTTCGTAAGTCTTTCTCAGAAGACATGCTACATCAAAAGAGGGAGCGAAAGGTTTTTAAGGCAAAGCCTGTGCCTATTGAATCCCGGATACCGCTCTACGACAAAATACTCGAAGACCAAGCTATGAGGTGACTAAATATTAACTAAAAAAAAGATGAAGCTACGTATGTTTTCACTTTTCTATAGTAGTATGCTATTCACTTAATGGTGCCACCCAACTGTAATAAATCCCATAGTCATTGATATGTTGACAAAAACAAAAATGGGGGTAGGGAAAAGTAGACCGACCTGTTTGAATTTTATTGTCGTTTGAAAGAATTGTCTATTCGTTTATAATCGATAGATTAGTTACGAAAAAATGAAGGATAATTAAAGATTAGTCTAAAAATTACTTTATTGTACACCACTAAAAGCTCCGACATCAGTCACCAGACCTATTTTCAAATTTGTTACTTTTTTACTGTTTTATATTGACCTAGATAGTATCAGTATTCAAAAGTTTGCAGCCTAACTTATTTACCGGAAACCATTCAATGGCCGGCACAGGACAATGCTATCAGTTTATATTTAAGTGTCGAGGCCGAGTTTGAAGTGATGTCCTTTGTTGTACCTATCACATTTCCGCTTGTATTATCGTCCGACCATAGGTACCTACTCGATGATTAGAGATCACCTCCAGCTCCCTTTTGATACACAAGAGGGTTCTATGAAAGCTTTTTAGAAGACATTTAATATCTGACTTCAGAGGAATCACCGTTTCATCTAATTTTGCCTAATAATGACAGTGAAACTTCTGTACTCTGTTTTTAAATGTGTGGCACGCTTTTCGCTCAACGAATTAGCATAGCTATTCAATAATGAAATATGCATATTCAAAAATGAAATGCTGCGAGCCTCTTGGGACTCTTGTCCAATGACACGGATGGTGAAATTTTTTTCGAGTCGTTTTTGTGTTTTTATATTTTTGTATTTCTTTTTTGTATATATGTACATTTTGTAAATAATAATAATTGCAATGTTAGTTTGTGTGTGAATTTATATTAACTAATTTAAATATGGTATCAGAAGAATATTAAGACCAGGTATCCCCCAATGTTCCACGCCTAATGTTTTCCATCTCATTTTATTTAAAGATACCTGAAGTTTTTAAATAAACATTATTTACAAATATAGTGTGTGGGTAAAGAAGACAAATTTAGTAGATGCGTTCCAACCTCTATTAGGTTCGTGGTAGACCTAAGCTGAAGCAGGTATGATCTCAACTGAAGTTAATCAACATCCATGTGCGGCAGTGGACCCTTATATTAGCATCTGGTTAACTGTACGTGCTATCTGTCTTCTATGTTTACTGTTTCTACTTCTATACAAATAAATAAAATTGAAGTGTCTGTTTGTGATTTCAAAATATATTTTTTTACTCAATGCATATGAAAGTATACACGATACCCATAACGAAAATGCAATTAAAAGATTTTTTGTCTGTCTGTCTGTTTGGCTGAGCTAATCTTCTAAATGGCTGGACGGATTTTGACGGGACTTTCATCGGAGGATAGCTGAAGGGCTAAGGCGTAACATAGACTACTTTAATTTTCGAAAAATCCATTAGCGCGCGCTCCACGCGCATGCGCGCGCCATCGCGGGAGAACGGGATGACATTTATGTTCAAATATGTATTCCTTTTTACTTTTTAAACGCGGGGTTCAATTAGTATAAAATAATACTTAACCGTTAGATAACATACTTAATCAAAGTGCCTACTTAAAATGCATTTTAAAAATCTTTTTCTATATTTACTACATGTATATTACATCGGATAAGCAATGTATTTTTTATCAATTTTGTTCATCCTGAATGTTGTAATTTGTTTCAATCCTCTGATTAATTTATCTACTTAGGTTGTTATGATAATACGGGAAACCCAATCGTTAATGCTTTATCGTATATTATTATTATGGAACCAAAAAAATACAATAATTAATCGGCCCATTGCGAGTCTTATTCCAATAAAGAAGATTTGGTTTCTATCCATCTATCTCATTTTATATGCAGGGTGTAACACGGTGGCAGGAAGTTAGAGGACCTCAATAACTATTGATGTAACCTCCATGTATGTTCGCCGATTTTCAGTTTATCAAAAAAAATAAACTTGGTGGTAAAAATGTGGTAAATCCGCAAGTGATGCCAATAGATATTTTGAAATAAATCTCAAGTACTTATAGGATCCAATAGGAAATGCCACCCCCGCAGACCAAATGAAATGCTAGATCATCATACTTTTTCCATTCCATAAAAAAATATATACCTACCTACCTACTTAATAATGACGCAATTTCTCACGCAGAAAAACGAACGATGTTATGGTCTTGAAGTGTGACTGTGATTTTCAAATATTTTTCAATTTTAATTTCACAGGGTACCTTATGCTTTAAGTAAATTACTGTTAAATATTTTTATAGCAATCTCATGAGGAAATCGAAGTCACGTACACGAATGTCTCACGGAAAAAAGAAGCTACTTCCTGCCTGATTTGGCGATATTTTTGTGTTGTTTTGCTTAATAGCCTTGGATCTTTTAAAATCTTCGCTTAATGTTAGATAATTTATTAACGAAGGAGATCTTTAAAGTTTATTAAATCTGTTTCTCGCGCCCTTTCTTGTCCACGTCCTGTTCTTGACTTGAATATAATATTATAATACATTTCTACTCTATCTTTTAGTCTTTCATATATCTTTTTACCGTCCTCTTAACTTGCTACGGGCACGGATCCTACGTGCTGTTATTCAAATACTAGTTAGATTTACAGTAGGCACCTATAGCTATACGGGCCGCAGTGATTACTTAACATGATACCAACTGCGCTGTAACTTTCGTTACATAATAAGAGTTACGTAGGTACGACACATTAATTATGAAGATCGACTAATAACATGCAATTTTACCTGGCCTTCAGACGGGCGATTACGAAGATTAACAGCGAGGCGGAGTTACGAGCTCAGATGAAACCATTCAGCTTTACGAAGAGAGAAGAAAACGGTAACGGCATGTGTGAGAGAGCGGTCAATGTGATACCGAAAGGCAGAAAGAAGAAGCGGTTCAGGGCTCGACCGGTGCCAAAGAATCTCTTCTCAAATTTTTTTTATGATAAGGTTAAGGAGGATAACTTCTTTAGGTGAGTTCTTCTTTCGGTTAACGGTAAAGAAATTAATATCTATTAGTAAAGAAAGTTGAAATGAAAAGTGGACAGTTTTTCCGTCAGAAAGTATACAGCCACATGTACTTTTTAAAGTACAGTGTATAGATAAGTACTTATATTTCCAGACACAAACTAGATATCTAAAATCTTTCAGATAGCAACAATGACACGCGAGTTAAATAGTTTTTAAATTATATCATAATCATATTCATTTACAGCATGTAAATTAGGCGTTTCCATTCATGCAGGTCAATGAATAAACGAATACGGGCAGAAGAAATGTTGCGGAACTCAAGTTTCCCAGGCACGATGGCAGCTAGAGATCGCAGCAGACTCTCCACTCCTGCAGCACACAGCGATCTACCGATAGACCCGTCACCGGCTGCGCCCTCTATGTCCTCTGATAGACCACCCAGCCCCACCAAAGAGTTGAGGAAAGGGAAACGATCAAAGGAAGACTTCATTACAACTAGCCCTCAGCCATTTCGGTTTAGTACCGCTGATCGGGCCAATAAAAAGGTACCTACGTTTCAGATGTGTATAGTAATATTTATAAAGAATGACGTAGTTGATGAGCAAATTACAGAGTAAAATAAGTGACGTTACCTCCAAATGCAACTCCGAATGAGGCCAATACGACATTACTATCGGTTTGCTCATGCTTATTTTAGGAACTTATTTGTCGCTGACTTCATTGTTACTGGACGACTCACCTAGACATGTCGGACCCTAATTTTGACAAAGGGACATGCAACTCATATTGACACCGTCGCTTTTAAACTTATTATCATCTTTACATATAAATTGATCCCAAATGCGTTTTTGATTCATTCATTGCAAATCTGCCTTATTGCAAACTTCAATTAAAAATACACTATGCCTTATATTATCTGTATAAGACATAAATGGGTATGATGCCTGTATCCCTACATACGAAATATATAGTGTATTAAATCTATTCTTCAAGGCACCCTCATACGCTATCTCTTTGACGACCATGTTCTACATAAAACGTATGCTTCCACAGAATCTGCAATTACTCATATCTGCAATAACTCTGTTATTGTATATTTTTTAATTGAATGATACGGATTGGGTCTATTATTTTAAACTATCGCGTTTTTATATAAAATAAAAATCAGTAAATAGTATGGATATTTGTGTTAAATATTTTTTTGTTTCTCTGCTCATCTTTTGTAGATGCAAGAAATAACAAAAAAGATCTACCAGGAAAGCAAAAGTACTGGCAGCGTTGTCGAAGGTGGAGCGAAACCCGAAGCGTATTCTGCGCTTGAACTCCAAGGGTTTGCAGCGGGAAGATCCAACTTGGCCGCGTTATTACGAGCTGAGGCAGTAAGGAGGAAGTTTGAGATGGAAACAGCGAAGCGGTTGGCTGAACAGAGGCGAAGAGCGGAGAACAGACATCGGGACCGCCTGCTTAGGTCTAAACCTTCATGGCATCTCGTTAAGAACAAGTGAGATTTTATCAATTTAGATTTTTATTTGTTGAAGTAGCAGAACTAGCCTTTGCCACAGCTTATTTTGCTGCTACTGCTGCTGCTGCTGGATTTAATATTCCAGCATCTTTCAATCTTTATTTTTATGAGCAGTCTTTTTTTGCTATAATTGTATTTCGGTATTTTTTGTTGTGTTAGTAATTTGTTGTTTTATTGCTGATCTCATTTACATTCCTTTTGCATGCACTATTTGTTTATATCTTATGTATCATATCTGCTCATTGCCCTTTGAGGCCGAAGTCCTAGTTGGATTTTGCGAATTTTTATATAACATATCATAATCCTGCGGGAATGCTTGAAAAAATATTATATTCATTACACCTCGAGTATCGGAAATCAAACAGAGATTTTCTTAATATTTTACATAGTAGCTATATAGATATACGAGTGTATCAAGTAAAACAGGTGTCGTGAAGGTCACACTACATGTATTTTATACAAGTACAGCTAACTCGTAAACAAAACGACTTAAATGACAGTACCTATGTAGCGGTAGGTACTACAAGTATCCAATATATTTAATCTCTTTGGTGATAATTTATTAATGTCACAATAATATAAACAGATGGAAAAGTTTAGTGAAGCAGCGATGCGTGTCGATGACCTTCCTCCATGGAGGTTTGTTGAACGCGTTCTGATAAGGCTGTTGTAGGTATACGATGCAAACAAACTGTTGCGTAGGCGTATTATACATCCATCCATCCACACAATATTTTAATAAATAATAATATAGGCATCTAGCCTGTGGTTTCTTGAAAACAATTTTGATAATTTGGATCGGATTTTTAATAAGTTCCAGGTTTATTTAGATAACAATTTATAACAAAACAATTTATACACAACACAAACAATACAGCGATTTCATTTTATTACGCCATGATGTTGAAACACGATATTAATCACCACAACTATCTGTGTTTATTAAACTAAGTAGAACTTTACCTACACAAAAGGAAATATCCTTTAGGAAGCTAAGCTATTTGCTTGATTTCATTACTTAGCTTAGTTTTTATAGAAATAGATTTAACAAAGCTATGTTTTTATATGGAGGGATGCGAGTTGATGGAGCAGGATGGGTGGATTGGAGCCACAGATACCAGCTAAGGATCACGATCAGTGTTGCAATAGTATTTTATACCACATCTTATTTGTTTAGCTTAGCGGCATTTCGTATTTTAGGTTAAATGTAGTAGAACCTTTTGTAGTTCGGCACTACCGCCACTTACATCAGTGTTAAGCGCTGTTGTATTTTGGTTTGATAGGTGTGGTGAGGGAGACATTCTTATTCGAGGATATTTCAACTTACTCCTCAGGGGATACCAACGCATTTGCTAACAACCTCGAGAAGACCGAGTCATCTGACGATGATGATGTCCAAGGGCGGTACTGGCCACTTACTATCAGCTGGAGTGCATGCTCGTTTGCCACTTCTATATAACAAACGCATATCTTTTGTAAAAATCCTTAACATCATTGAGATAAATGCAAAGTGAAGTTATGTGTAAGTTAAGCAATACTGCAACTGATAAGCTACTGTCAGTTAATGGAAAAAAACGGGTGATTTTGTTATCATTGACCTTAAAAATTGACAGAGGCTTAGAATTTCCAGAGGATTAAAATTTCCAACATACGGGTTGTTTTAGTATTTTAACCTAATCTACATCTAAATAACACATACCGAGTTAGGTTTTTACTATTTATTCTGTTTATTTGTAACCATATTTTTTACTATATTCTTTATATTTTTTGTCTAAAATGGGTAACTTTACGGATATACCAATAGAATCTATTGAATATCTGATGTTTCAACATAATTGAATAAATATGTAAAATAAACTTACTTTCATCAGTCACGAAGAGGACATAGCCATGCGTCTCCAGACTCGTCGTGACGAAGAGCGGATGAGGCGTGAGGAGTTCCTTCACGAAATGGAGCTGATGTATGGCAGAGTTCAGCAGCAACCGATGCTTTTCGAACGGTACTACGCCCCTCGGTCCTACGCTACACCCATTGACTACACTGATCCTGCAATGTCGCCCAGAAAGAGTTCAGGGAAGAAGAAAGGTTCTCGAAAAAACAAGGCTTATCTCAGTCCGGGGCGGTCGTGCAAAATGTCTTTGAACAGTGGGTCGGATATATACAATGGGGATCTTTTGAAATACTTGGACAAAATTGAAAAGGACGAAAAACGAGAGTCTGAGGATAATCTAGATAGCTTAGATAGATAGATAAAAGTTGTTCTACAGAAGTAGGTGTTTTATGCTATACTTAAGCACCGATTTATCTATGAGTGAAAAAAAGTATTATAAGAATTGCCTATTGGCGAGAATTGTGGTCTTTTATGACCGGGTTCCAGAGCGAGATGCCATAGATTAAAACTCGATAATTTAATTGAGACGGGATAGCAATCGGTTAAGAGTTGATGTAGAATTGTAGATCATGTTAAAGATACATAACTGTAGTAAGTAGTAATGATATAATTATAAAAAACGTGATGTTATAAGTACCTAGTTATTATTAACTTAATCAATAATTACTTGAAGTGTTGTAAATGTTAAGAACACCCTAAAATCAAGTGGGGATTTAAAATTAAATAGAAATATAGTAGTGGCGTCGTCATTTGACTTAGCCGCGAAAAAAAAATCTTGGTGTTTATCATAATGTACCAACTGTTGTGGCACAAAAAATACTGACTAACTGAATATATGACATAATGCATAGCTTCATCAGCTTCACTATAATCTATTATATTATTTTCTATGTTGTAAACTATAACTTTACAAGTTACATGGAAGGAGGGTATAAAAAAAGCAAATATTATTTATGTAATTTTCTTTATATCATGGAATTATACTGAAGTAATTTTGTCTTACCTATAATAATTGTTATGATCTCTTATTATTAATTGTATTTCATAATACTCAATTAAAATGCAAAAGCAATAAATAAGAATACTGGTTTATTTTATTGATAGAGAAAAAATACTTAACTATTAAATGTTTTTGTAAATAATATTATTATAAATCCCATCCTATCAATACGTCTGCGTCATTGTGTAAATATTGTGTTTTTAATTAAAAGAAATGCATTAATTTTTCATTCATTGTTTTTTTATTAATCGTTAACAATCTTATCTTAATATTATATAAACATTATTAATAACATACATTAACTTAATGCTAATAATACTGAGTGAGAGACCATGATATGGAAGGTTTAGCATTCTACGAGTATTCTGAACGCGAATGGCTTTACCATTATCATTATTTTAGATACGCACAAATTATTATTTTTACGTTAACCGTATGATGCATTTTTCGAAGAAATTGCATAGAATAATACAATGTAAACTCCATGTAACGTAATCGATTTAACGACAAAGCGACTAAAGCGGCGAAATCACTATGCTGTGGTTGGTTTAGCTTGTCTTTCATACATAGAGACACTATATAGTGTTACACTCACTCTCAATAACGACAATTAAGTAACAAAAAGTACCTTTTAAGTTAGCAAAATAATGACTTTGTGATTTCAAAATAAGAACTTACACTGGAAGATAGCAGAAAATCTAAGATAGCGGAGAGATAAAGAGAGAGGGATTTCAGTTTTGTTTAAATATGTATTCCTTTTTACTTTTTAAACCCAGGAGAAACCGCAAGGATCAGCAAGTGGATGATAAAATGAATAGAATTGCTGTTAATGATTTATTACACACTATTATCTGTGACGGTTTGAGTTATCCAATCCATGTAAGTTGTCACCCTTGTGTATATTCCTGGTTTGCCTGTTGATACGCATTTTGGTGGGCCGTAACTTGTGATACCGAAAAGGTACCAGTTATTTTTATGGTTTTCTGTGACTAGTTTGAAGACTGGTCCACCTGAATCCCCTCTACAGGACAATTCGCCTGGCTTGCGGCCGGCACAAATGATACCTGCTGGATACTTCTTTGGTAAGAGTGGCATTGTACTTTGGCATGAAGAATATGGGACTGGATCTAAGGTCCTCTTAAGTTTCAAAACTGAATCTCGGCCTGTAAATAATAAAGATAATGTAACTGCAATAATCAATTGGACTCAATCGAATTCATGCTGTCATCTATGTTGCCGATGTTTTGATTTCTTAACTAATTTGTAAACCTTTTAAATAGGTATAGAAGACGCTCAGCCTATTTTTCATACAACATAAAAGTCAGCTAGCCTGGCCAGCATGGCTTTATTAGTGCTTCGTAACAAAATAGTAATTTGTGTCATTATACACGTTTATAACTTTTTACAATAATATATTTGTATGTTTTGCGTAGTGCGAATGATCGTCAAACAATAATTATTGCTAAGTAATACCTAAGGACTACTAAGCAAATATTTTTGTATACTTACCGAATTCTGTTAAACTCCAGCCCGCAGTGGTGTATGTGCTGTTGATATTATAGTCTCGTTTGGCAACGAAAGGGCTGGTTGGCAAGCAAATTGGTCGTACAAAATCTGGTAGTGCAAAATTTATATAAATGAGATGAAAGAATTTCTTCAATTTAAGATAACGAAATTAATTTAACTTAAAATATACCTGTGAAAGCGATTTTACGTTCCATTCGCAGTAGAGCTACATCACCGCTAGTTAAATCTTTTCTTTTGTATTTTGGATATACAAAGATTTTGTCCACTTTTACGTCCACTACTGGATCACTGCAAAATGCGTCTTCACAATCGATATCTGTTTTTGTATTCCATTCTCCTAAGCGGACACCGATACTAAAATAATATGTTTAATTAAAAAATTACCAAGTTTCTTAAATTAATTATTGTAATTCAATTATCCTGACAGCTAACTGGATTTAATCGAATTTAATTTTAGTAGCTTACATTTGTGAGTGGAGAGCCACAAAGGTAAATTATTAGAATTTAATTAAATTCCGCTTCATCTTTACACCGTGTAATGTGAACTGTTTTTGAATACGAAAATGAAGATAAAATATTTTTATTAGACTTACACTTTATAAACACCAATACAATGTGCGGCAGAGACCACAAATCTATCAGTAATAAGAGACCCAGAACAAACAAACATTTCTATTCTTTTAGCTGAAATTAAAAAAGAATATTAAAATGTAACCTATTAAAAATTTATTAAACATTCCATCTACTTTTTTATAATTTTATGCAATAAATTTGGAATAAAAATAAAATCTTACTGGGGTTGTAGTATTTTATTCTAGCAAGCCAAGGAAATTCGCCAATTGCTGTCAGAACACCTCTATAGGTATTGTCGCCTTTTGTTACCAACCCGCAATCATTTCTACTAGGTAACACATCGGGTTTCACCTGAGGTTGGAATGTCTCAGGCGCCTTTGTGACTAGTTCTTTTTCAGCGTCCATATCGTCTGTATATTGTACTGTTGTTTGTGTGGTTCCAATGGTCGTATGCACGTCGTCATTGGTCGTAATTGGACAACAAACCTGCAAATAATTTCATAGCACCTAAGTCCTTAACGGTATTACTATGAAAACCATGAATTTGCCCTTTTTACATTTGCTCAACCGACAGTTCAAAACGTAAGATATGTTGACATCAATTCGGAAGAGATTATAAAACGTTAAATTACCTTTGGTCGTTTTCCTTCAAACCCACAATGCATGGTTCTTAGGGTCTTGAAATCTTTGTTATTCAATAAATCCATGGCTATTTTACACGATGGAAACAGCTGACATACGCCATCTAAATGCTTTACTTTACAGGGTTCGTATTTGGGCGCGTCAGTGTCCGCATCTGCAGGAAATGATATAAATATTTATTGATCATTGACTAAATGATCTTATTTAGCGATGGGATGTGTTACTAAAATCGAACCATGTGTTATTGTTTGGGATAAAAGCTGTTGAGCACGTCTCGTTTTCATTCAGTGCGCTATAAAGTTTTGAAACTAGACACTTGATTGTCCACTTTCAAAACTATAACCGATTGTTAACCGATTGTTATAAAATATTGTACACACATTGCCAGGCTTCTGGAAAAGGAAAGAGTACCGATCATCCCGAAAAAATAAACTACTCCTGAGGGATAGAAAAAATACTTCTATACCTACAATCTACCTACTTTTATACCTCCGGCCTCTTTATATAAATGAATAGCATTTGCAGTATAGCCTAAGCATACAATGTTAATTATTGTAAATGCAAATGTGCACGTACACATTAGCGCGAGCGTAGCCGCGGGCAAAAACTATTTTTATGAATTTGGGAATTGGAGCCCATTTGAAAAATTCACAATGTTATACTTAAAGGTCGAATATGGTGGTACCACTACCACGTCTTTCATGGATTTTTGTCTTTTTTGGATGGGTGTGCTGTTAGCAACTAACAAGTGTTTTAGTTTTAAAGGTGTTCTAAAGTTTATGTTATGAGATATTAGTACTAGTACTCAGGGGGTGCAGCAAGTGAATATCATGATCAACATTTCGCAAGCTTTTGCTCTATTGGAAGTCATTTACAGATCAATCGACGGTTACGACCATTTAAAACAGCCCCCCTTTTTTCAATTAAATAAAAAATGGTATCAATAGTGGTCGTTTTTTACCGTAAAATAATGTGTAAATATTTGTAATAATGCATTTATTGTTACGTTAATACAAAAAGTTATAGAATAAAATACATAAATACGATTTGATTTAAATATTGTATGCAGTAACCTCCGTAACGAAACTAAAGGTGCGTATTACTTTTATGGATAGTAAATTAATAGATAAAATATAATACAATTTGCAAAGACAATCTAGAAAAAAATAATTGCATAAATAGGTAGGTATGTATATTTTAATATTATTTGTAAAATGATACGGTTTAAGAATTAAAAGAAATGCGTTCGTTAGCCATTAACTGTTATTGTTTTATTAATCGATAACAATCTTATTTTAATTATTATTTGTACAATGTTAATACGATAGATAAATATAGTCCTACGCTTAATGCTAATAATACTGATAGGTAGACCATATTATGGCAGTTCTAGCGTCCTATTTTTAACGCCACTCATACCATTATCATTATAAATGCAACAACATTTAAAGATAAACGGTATATTGTTTTTAAACATATAACAAATAATAGAGACTGTAATATCCTTTTCCTTTCACGCAGCGTTTGTGCCCGCGGTTCTGGGCCATCTGCGTGCCAATTCCATTTTATAATTTCACAGATACGGAAGGATAATTTCACTGTTATGGAAGCCATGACAGCCAGCCAGGCGTGCAGGAAGCGAAGAGACTGCAGCGAGTTAAAACACCCATGCAGATGAGATTCAAACGCAGGCATAAGCCCGCGTGTCAAAAATACGTTGAAATTTTACTTCATGTCTTCGTGTAAACTTTCGTCTCAGAATCTCAGATTATTCGTGTATCATTGAATTCACCGACTAGTCTTTTTCCTCCAAGGCTAGAACTCTCGTTAATTTAATCTTCAAGATCGATTAAATTTATTATAATCGCGATTAATGAGTTATTACGCACTATTATTATCTCTGACGGTTTCAACTATCCAATCCATGTATGCTGACACCCGTGTGTATATTCCTGGTTTGGCCGACGTTCCGCATTTCTTGACACCGTAACTTGTGATACCGAAAAGGTACCAGTTTATTTGATAATTTTCTGCGACTATCCTGAGGAGAGGTCCGCCTGAATCTCCTCTACAAGAATCTTCGCCCGCCTTGCCACCGGCACAAATGATCGCTGCTGGATGCTTCTTTGGTAAGAGTGGTATTGTTCCTTGGCATAAAGCATAGGGGACTGAATCTAAGTACACTTTGAGTTTCAAGGCTGATTCTCGGCCTGTGAACAAACATATTATTTTAATGTTAGTGCTGCAAAAATCAATTTAACATTTCATGTTTTGTTATCTTTTTCACCGATGGATATGTCTGATTACTAATTTGGAACACTATTAAAATTACTATAAGATGTATGCTTACCGAATTCCGTTAATCCCCAGCCTACAGTGGTGTATGTGCTGTCGATATAGTCTTGTTTCGCAATGAATGGGGTGGTTGGCAAGCAAACCGGCCGTACAAAATCTGGTAATGGAAAATTTAATTTAGTTTCAAGATTTTCTTCAATTTATTATAATCATGAAATGAGTTTTATTTCGAAATATACCTGTGAAAGCGACTTTACGCTCCATTCGCAGTAATGCAATATCACCGCTGGTTAAATTTCTTCTATCATATTTTGGGTATACGAAGATTCTGTCAACTTTTACGTCTACGACTGGATCACTGCAAAATCCTTCTTCACAATCTACCTCTGTTTCTGTATCCCATTCTCCTAAACGTACGCCAATACTAAAAGAAATATTAGTAAAGATTATTACAAGCTGAACAAGGTTCATCTTATATCTCTGATCTTATACATCTGGACATCGCATATTTATTAATGTGACCTTTTGTATGCTACCAAGTATCGGGTATAATGTTTAGACCGTGCACTATAGTGTAATATATCAAGTGAATGTATTTTTAAATACAAAATAAAGATTAAATTAAATAGTTCTATTATGCTTACACTTTGTAAACACCCATACAATGCGCAGCAGAGACCACAAATCTGTCACTAATAAGAGATCCAGAACAAGCGAATATTTCTTCTCCTTTTGCTGAAACAAAGAAGACAACGTATTAATTCATATCTCTTCATCAAATCAATATCATTTCAAATTGTATGAAATTAATTGTTGTATTAGATTATCTGGTTGAATTTAAAACTTACTTGGGTTATAATATCTTATTCTAGCAAGCCAGGGGAATTCATCAATTGCTGTTAATCGGCCGCCGTATATCCTATCGTTGTTCGTTACCAGTCCGCAAACATTCCTAGCTGGTAGCAAGTCAGCTTGTTCAACAATTTTCTCTTCAGGCTGGAATTTCTCGGGCGCCCTTGTTACTAGTTCTTCTTGGGGTTCTATACTGCTTGTATACTGTATAGTTGTTGTACGTACGGTTCTAATAGTCGTAGGTATATCTTCTTTGGTTGGTAATGGACAACACACCTGCAAATTCATCGGTTATTTTTATATCATTAGTTCAGGATGCAAGTCAAACTATATGACTTTAATTACTGTCTATCATAGTAAAACATTGAAATGGACTAGTTTTGCCAGAAGTTTTACACAAAAAGTACCATTACCATTTGGTTTATATTTGCTAAATCAAGTAGGTTTTAAAAAATTATATCTACATGTTACGTTGAATTACCTTTGGACGACGTCCTTCAAACCCACAATGCATGGCTCTCAATGTATCTACATCTTTGATATTTAAAATGGCCACAGCGATTTTACATTGTGACAGCTCCTGGCATATGCCATCCAAATGCTTTAGTTTGCAGGGTTCATCAGCTGGAAATAAAGGATTGGTCATTCGATGATTTATAGAATTTGGCACCTTTGGGCTGTGTGATGTGGGATCTCATGATGAGATCTGGGAGATGGGCAAATTCTTTAGGGGCGATGTATAGTTATGGATATTGTAGTGGACCTTTTGATACGTGGACACCCCTGTGGTTACGGGTTTAATTTCGGGTGAGGCAATTTATAATTTAATAACAATATTTATTTTGGGTCCAGGTATCATTGTATTTACGTAATAATGTGTAGAAATATGCAACATTTGCACCTTTGGACTTTGAATATGAAGCATTAAATAACTTCAATTATATAATTTAAATGAATGTCTGCTATCTTCGTATTGAAGTAAGAATATAATCTACGATTGTTAAACATGTGAATGACCTGAATACAATTCTAGTATTAAACATATTAGTATTATTATTAATTACTAAACGTATGGTATATGACACAGTTACTTAAATTTGTTGTTTTGTAAGTAATAGAATTTATATAACCATATCAACTTATTTCCAATGTACCTAAGCTCGACCCTTCTTCCCTTGGTTTGAGAAAGTTAGTGTAAAACCCAACAAAATGCGCACGTGCCCATTTGACTAAACAGGTACGCTATAATATACAAGGTACTATAATATCAAGGTACTATAGTATCGTGGTAATACTTATGTACATTATACATTAAGAATAATAATCATTTAAGAATTAACTGTTAAAACATTTATCGGAGATTGTAATTTAAAACAAAAACCGGATTCGTGCCATTTAAAACATAAATATTTAAAGATATGTATGCCAGTGCATCTACAACAAAAAGTTCGGAAAAACCCACACTTTGCTAAGGACACAAGTAGGATTTAATGTTGATATCGTTTAAAACTGATTAAACCTTACCGCATGCTCCAAAACCAAGGATTACGAGTACAATCCAACACGATAAACTTTTGGTAACCATGATTATTTGTTTGTTTCCGAAATTATTGTCAGTAAAACTTAGTCTTTACGTTTATTTGTTATGATGCCGCGTCAAGCGACCACTATGTTTGATGCCGTCTGGCGAACTAACGTTACCAACGTCGTGTAGAAACTATTTATATTTGTAAATGTAATTTCGCGCATATACGTATTGGATGTTCACAAAAAAAATCGTACGTCATTCGTTACGTTATCATTTTATCAATTGGATCATCGAATGCTAGGGTAAATGGTATGGGTATTTCGTCATGAAACGGGGAATTCTATTATTTTCTAATATCGCAATGACGTGTATGGATTATCACCACGGGTTGGTCCCACAGGATAAGTTTTCTTTTGACAAATAACTTTTGAGGGGTATAAGGAGTGCTCTCAAGAATCTCGGGTTTACTGTTTATAAGATTGGTCTAATTAAACAATACTTTTTAGAAGTAATTCACTGAATTTGTTATCCCGAAAAATTATGGCCTCTACCAATTTTCGGTCGGATGCTATTACATAATCATGGACTTACTGAGAAAAAGTATAAGTACTTGTCAAGTTATGACTTAGTGACTGCCTAAATCGGTAGTCAGATTAATTGAGCTGATTAGGTATATGAATCAATTGTATCTACGACATCTATATACCAGGTTTTAACGATTGACAAGAAATCATGAACAAGAAGAAGCCTTTAACACACTCCTCAAATCTCAAAGTGTTAGTAATTAGCTGATATAAGGCACAAATAGGTATAGAGGTAGACTAGCAACGACATGTTGTTTTGGCCAACAGAGTCTTAAACAATTTTTTTTTTCAATGAAGCTGACCATGCAAAGCTTAAATCAAGGACAGTAATTATTACTATGCTCTCAAAAGAACTATTTCCTCTAATAGATAATAAAGATGATGGTGCTAAGAGCAGATAAACAACTTAACAAATGTTTAACAATTTTATTAAAAACTACTTGTTACCGATGTTTAATATAGTCTAATTAAATATGTCTGGTAATTTCGTCTATGTGTAAATCTTTGGGACTGTCAGTGGTTCGAACTTCGTTCTTTTTATCTTCAAATAATGTCTACAGACATGGCTTAGAATCCAATGACTCATGGATATTATAACAGTCTGAAGTTTTACTTAAAGTCTTGATATTATATGCATTATCGTTGAATTGCCATTGCATAAATTATTGGAGTAACTAGCGTTTTTGCCAGGTAGAGCCCTGATTTAGACGAACTTGGTAATAGATGTGTTTTTATATGATTGAAGTAGCAAACGAGCAGTCTACCTGATGGTAAGTGGCCACTGTCACCCATGGACATCTGTAATCAACCCCAGATAAGATCAAAGTCTTGCCTAAGGTTGACCATAGATGCGTTGCTACCCGTGAGGACTGCGTTGGAATGCCTCGGATAATCATGTCTCCTTTCAAATCAGCAAACACCAGTTCTTACTGCTGTTATTAGACAGAAATAGATGGCTCAGTGGTGCCGCCGAAGTCGAACCACATAGAGTTCTACCACCTTTAAAAGTTTCAGTTATAAGGCTTCAAGATGAGACAAAAGTGAGTAACTATCTATAGTTACTTTCGCTTTTATATAAAGATTACTAATCTTTTTTTTCCACAAGAATAGCGTAACTCCATAAAGCACAAACGGTACTATAAAACAAAAGGGTGGGGCCTTTTTTGAAAGGGAATCCCAGTGGGGTAAATACTTGTCTCTATCATCACTGTAGGGTTGAAATAAGGGGCGAACAAGGGCTTAGAACCAGATTAGTGGTCATGATAGTC
Organism: Urbanus proteus proteus; assembly: GCA_018251915.1. NCBI lineage: Eukaryota > Metazoa > Arthropoda > Insecta > Lepidoptera > Hesperiidae > Urbanus > Urbanus proteus. The sequence goes on along the minus strand of DWPV01000768.1, from coordinate 2,936 downwards.
GACCCCTTTAAGCTCTTGGTATGTGTGTGACGTTACACTCTTAGAGCTAGGTGAATTTTATTTTGATTTATTTATGTGTAAGAAAGCGCTGTTTTTCGTAGATTTTGACAGAATATTTATCGTTATTAGTAGCGAAATTCTCAAGGGAAGTTGAGCTTCATAATTTACTATATTGATTTTTTATGATATTTAAACATAACGATAAAACAGGCTCACTGATGGTAAGTAGTCACCGTCATTCATTTGTGTTCATTTGGTGGTTGCAAAAAAGCATACATACTCACTATAATACAAATGATTATTTGATCGATAAAAATGTATGGTCTAACCTAACTCCAGTTCCACAAGTTCTTAAAGTAAGCTGACATTGTACATTAAACTTTTTTTAAGATGTGTGTTAACTGTGGAGTTTCTTGCGTCGTTTCTTCTCCATAACTAAACACCTTCCGCAGTGGTGGTAAATAATATTAATGACGTTGATTTTGCCCATAATGTAGATAGTACCAAAATATAACTAGCTACAAAAAAGTCCTGGTACCGTCCTGGTACTTTCACTTATTTTACGTAGTAATCAGGGATAAAGTTTAGTATGCATTTTTATTAAAAACATAGTTAATGCTGCTGTGATGTATCGTATTAATAATCGTATTAATACTGACTGCATTAGTGCACGTTTGAATAAATACTTGCAATCGTGATCCTAGGTTAGGAGTACACAAGTAGTCTATTACCTAGATAAACATATGAACAGGAAATAGGCATAGCGTAGGTGGGATCGATATCCTATGACGCAAAACTAGAGGAAAACATTATGTCTAGAATGTAGAAATAACGTAACCATTGACACCGTTTTAATAAACACGATCTACTAAGGACCATAGACAAGTCAGCAGTTTATACTGAGAACAAGAGAATATTAATTTGAAACCAAAGACAAAACTGAACTTATTTCTAACGACTTTCATCGTTAAACCATTATGTTCCTGCAAGATACGGGTCTCCTCTCAGAAATATTTATTTTCTAAAACGCACGTATAACATCGAAAAATCAGAGGTGTGTATGACTAGGATTCGAACCTCGTACTTCCATGATGCAAGGCTGAATTTCGACCCACTAAGAAATCGCTGCAAGACTATTTCTCCCTCTCTTCGTTTTATATCTTTTTCTGCACAGACTTCTAATGCACACTTTTATAACCCGAAAACTACAAGACAACATTACACTTATTATTTTATAAAAGTGCATAAACACAAGCAGAAATTTCTCGGAAAGTTAGTTAAAACTTAACAAAGTGCGCTATAGTAGCTATCAACCCTGGCCTAGAACTTCGCTATCGATTTCAGCGGTACTTTCCGATGTCGATAGGTGCTATACGACCCCTTTATAAACTCATCACGTGGGTAAAGTTTACTAACCCTTGCCTTTAGTACTTTTATATGAACAGAACCGCTAAGTTTTTCTATTAAATACCTACCTATTCTTCGTTGTCGAATTCTTCATTTCTGAAGGTCGACCTACCTATTAAAATTGTTCATAAAGTAACTTCAATGAAATTTGCAAAAATATTACAGTAGTAGAGTCCTTTGTTTTTCAACTCCGATGCCACCACCGCCACACCTTTTTCTGCCTCTGCTAACTTTATTCTGCTTTAAAGATGTGATAAGAAAGACATACTTATAGTCCTCAGGGGTAGCAACGCATTTGCAGCCACCATATAGTAAGTCGCGAATCTTATCTGCAGAGAAATTATCTGCATAAACTTAGCGGCAGTAGCCACTTATTAAGCCGGATCGCATGGTCGTTTGCGACTACTATACATTATAAAAAAATTGTTTTTTTTTTTTTTATAATAGTATAGTTAACCTAGTTATATATTTGAAACTTGTTTTGAAACTTAAATCGCAGTAAGTGCCAGACATTACAAATAGACCAACCCAGCTCTAGACATCGATCGATGACGGCGACGTGGTTCGAGCGGTATTTACCCACCATTTCAATAATACGTACTGGCTAAGCTGGCTGTTGTAACTACTGTAACAACAGGAGGATAGACTGGGAAATTAGTATTAATTATTAACTACGCTATGTAGTATTGATAACAATGCCTTTAAACCCAACAGATTAGAGGCTTAATCTAATTATTACGGCTACAGATTGATTGCTAACCCCAAAACTGAATTAGAAGAGTTCGTGTGTCTTTAAATCTACCTGAGATCGTCATCTATCCCTGAGAACTAATTTGGAAGGCCTTTAGTATGCACAAAACTATGTGAAAGGCCTACAATTGGTGTAGCCTACAGAGTTAAACCACGAAGGGTTTTCTACCATCTTTTTCATAAATAAAGCGATAGTAAGCGAAGCGATAGCTATGTTACTAATACGCTTATTTCGTTTCACATCACGTAATTTCACTTACAGTTAGATTGAATGTTATGGTGTCAGTTTCCGCAACGTCCGTCGTAATAGTACCTCGCTTACTATGCGAGGTGTACCAGACAAACGGATGAACCGATATCCGTGTAGTTATATATAATAGATATATCAATTAGATAGTTATATCCGTATAATAGATATATCACTCCTTCTTCTTAGAAGAAGGCTAAAAATACGTCGCAAAGAAAACCTCATTTTTTTAAGTCAGGTAAGAAATAATTCATTTGTGGTCATGTGGCAATATCATACGTAGTTATTTCTAAGTAAAACGTTTGTTTTATAGTGGGATTTATATATTATATTTTTTTGTTTTTGTTTAAGATTTTTAGTTTAGAATAATAATTTAAGAATATTCCCATATCTGTTACATTATCTCAAAGAATACCTATCTTTCTAGTTTCGTATTTTGCCTACTATCTAATCATTTCATATAATAATAATACCTACTGAGGTTCACTTGTTATTTTAAAGTTACGCCAACATTATGCAAATTTGTTTACGC
>DWPV01000767.1:0-25068 GCA_018251915.1 Urbanus proteus proteus | reverse complement strand
GAGTCCTCTTCGCAGCGCCGAGGACGGCCACCGGGGGGGTTTTAGTGCGGTAAAAATCCCACATAACCCGTCGTCGCCCCCGAGGCGCCGGGTACCTTTTGAAGGTTTCCCCCTCGTAATAAAAAAAAAAAGGTATTTTTTATAACTATTTCGAATAACCGAACCACAGTAAATCGCAAAGTTCTTAAAGAGAGCAAATTTTTCATCGCTTCTCGATCACTCATCGTGATACGACAAATCTGTTAAGTGGGGAATTTTATTCCGAGTTACGTGACTTTATATTTGACGGAAAATTCCCATCTGCTTCTCTCGGAATAAGATATTTGTATGCATACTCCAAGCATTGCAAGACTGCTGAAATTCTGACGACAGCATTTGAGCTAAGTGAGCATATTCAGAATCTGTTACATTTACTACACCCTAATAGATACAGTTGTAATAAAGATTTCTACACATCTACTGTGTTATGACATTTTCTTGTGTTATGGGTGCCGTGGACACACAAAGAGTTGTACATACCTCGAATCTTCCGTGCAATCCTTATGGCGACCGGTCAGTCTGATTCACTATGCACTTCACTTGGGGTCCCGCGACCCACCACAAAAATAAATATATACCAATAATGTATCGTCACAATTCAACACAAATTTTCTAGCCTTATTCTGTAGAAAGCAGACTTTTCTAACTTACTCGCAATTCTAATATTGATATGAGCATCATCCATCACACAATAATTTCGTATAATCCAGTGCCCTTGAGGTCCACTTACGTCTATCCTTTTTACCCAAGAGCTCTGAACAAGTTGAAAATATTTTCCAAAAGCGAAATTCTGAATTATCAATCTATCTACAATCTATCTACTTGACTATTTTTCACTTCTATATTTTGTATGAGAGAAGCAAACTCATGAACTACAAGCATGACTGCATGCTCAATTCATCTTATGATCATTGGCCACTGTAGCCCTTTGTATGCATACCTATTTTTTCAAGCTCATCCTAATATAGTATCCTATCCTAATTTATTATAAATGCGAAAGTCCGTTTATTTGTTTGTTTGTAACGCCCTCACGCCTTAACTTCTCAACCGATCGTTATGAAATTTTGCACACACATAGTAACGGGTCCAGAAAAGGACATATAGTAGGTACCTTTCATCCCGATAAAACGTACTACTCCCGAGGGATAGAAAAATTACTTCTATACCTACACTGTACCTACTTTAATACCTACGACCTCTGTGTCAATGTATTAGCGCGAGCGAAGCTAGGGGTAACAACTAGTTTAAGATAAAAATCCTTCCTGAGGTCGTTCACAGATGCGTCTCTACCCCTGATGAAGTATATATAGCACAATTTGTACAACATCCAAATCACAGGATAACACCAACAGAGAATCAATCAATGCTAACGAATCTACATCTGCTTTTCCTGTGTGAAATCACCCTCAGAGGACTACAGATTTATAGAAGGAATTAGCTATAAAAAGCGATCGTTTGCAATTTTGCCGTAACCTTGTCTGTATTAGGCCGAGAGTAACCCTCCCCGGGGTTGGCATCTGTCCAGTTAGATGTATAAAAAGTCTTCAGATTTTAGGGAACATATTTCTAGACGAGGCTTTCATTTTACGTGCCTAAAGAAATGTAGGTATTATATAACCATGAGGAATTTATTCGCTAGAAAAAATCTTTTGATTTTTTAATTTATAACGTCTATTGCGGTAATAGCCTAATGCTTTAAAAAGCTTCTAAATCGAATGGTCCAAATACAAATCCTCATGACATCTCTGATTTTTCAAAAAATATGTATGTACTAGAAAATATCTATCACTTGCTAACACGATAAATGCATTGTAAAGATCTCTTTGGCACTTGAAAAAAGGTCATTCCGGTGTGTGAAGTCTACCAATCAAGTCTTAGTCTATTTCCTAGACCTGTCTCACTCTTAGAGGAAACCCGTGTCTATAGTACCACAATGGGCTGACAATGATGCAAGGGTTGGATTAATGCCCCAATATTGAATTATTCCTAAAAAATATCTGTAATATTATGTAAAGGCCTTATTAGAGGAGAATATTTTTACCAAGTTGCTCTAATGCGATTTGTTAACTAAAACTAAACTTGTAAAATAAAAACATAACTTGATGACTGATTTGCGTCAGATCTTCTCAAACTCCTCTTAAAGCTACGAAACTTAATGAGTGTTATCTAATAAAACAGACAGACAGGTTAACGTGTCTCCGAAGCGGAATCGCGCATGAAGTTAACGACGTCGCCTGGCGTTGCTTAACTTTGTTGACTTAAACTGATAGCTACAATGCTTATTTGCTTGCTTAGCTACGTTTGGTTGTGTTAATAAGCTCTTGGAAGACAAATTCTCATAAAGTTGCTATCAATCTAGATTTAATCTGAAATTTTCGTAATATCTGCAAAATGAAAACGAATGGCATTTTAGGTCACTTCACTGTTTGAAAAGATTGTATTTTCATTAATTTCAAGCAGATAATATGGGTGTTACCGGCCAATGCCTCTCAAGGACATCTGTAAGCACCCTCAAATTAGAAGATTAGAGTCTGATGTAAGTTTTGCCACGGATGCGTTACGAGTTTAGCCTTTACGTAATTCCAAGGACTAACTTGTAATGCCTGAAATAAGTAGATATGTCTCCCTTATACCCTTCAGAACGAAATACTGCGCTTAATACTGCTTTTATAAAACTGAAGGAGATATGGAGGCGTGTCGTACCACATAGAGTTTTACCACCAAAATTATAATACAATTTCTACCAAAGGACTCACTTCTCGCTCAAACAATTATATTTGGAAGCTAACTACATTTTCCAATTGAGTAATTCCGAACAAATGACAAACGGAACGATTTGTAGTTACCATCTGAAGTGGAATATAATGGATTTTATAACCGACCGTTATACTTCAAAATGAGTCATATTGTAACAATACTACATTTATATTCAACGGTATAAAAATTAAGAGATGCTCAGCACAGAGAAATTTGGAAGTCTGCCAGTCCGTGGGGGAAAATAAGGAAAATTTCTTTGTTTTTCGCATTAGCCGGGTAATAATTTTAATTGCATGGAATATATATGGACTTTGTTTTATATAATACGAGTTGCAAATAAACACGGTTTAACTTCGTATTTTTAATGCATTCCAGGAATATTTTGAAAATAGTTTTTATTTATATAAACTGACAAACGAGCATACGATTAGGTGATCGTAAGTGGTAGGTATTAGTGTTATTATTATAGTCGTAGTATATTATTGTTATTGTTGTACCGGGACCAGAATAGGGGTATGGTATACCCTGCCTGTCGTAAGAGGCAACTAAAAGGGGAGCTTTCGGGGTTGCGGACGGCTAGAGTACAAGCTCGAACCATCTTTCCAAAAAGCCGCATCGAATTCTATTGCGTAGTTTTAAAGATCTAAGATGGACAACGGAATGCGACTTTGTTTTATATTATGTAGTGATAGAGAAAAACGTCATCTGAACGCACAAAAAGCATGACTCATTGTCACGTTCCGCCTAGGCGAGCGTGCAAGCGAGAGCGCGGAACAAGCGATAGAGAGGCATGATCGGACAGAACGTTTTGCTTGTAACGCATCTCTCTTTCAATGTGTGCAATTTTTTATAAAAGTTTTCTTTTGACGTTATCACGTAAAATTATCTGTTATTTACGGAAAACCGATTTTACAGACTACCAATTATTATCTTGTTAAAGCGAGGTAATTAAACAGTTCCCTTCATTTAATGTGTATAAAAAGCCCTACACATTTTAAACAAAAATAAGAAAGAAACTTCATCTGAAACATTTGATTACAAGTATAACAAAGACATGGATAGACTGATAAAATTAAAAAATCTGTTCCTATATTTTCATAAACTTTAAAAGCTTAGATAATAGAATTCATTTTTAAAAATTCAATTAAAAAAGAACATTGCCCTTCATTTATACAAGTCATAATATAAGTCGTTTACCACAAAGAAGTACAAAGGAACTGTCAAAATAAGATTCTTGTTTCGTTAGTGAAGCCCCTTTCTTTAAGATTTGGCGCGCGGCCAGTCGGCAGTTAGAGTGTAAACTCTGAGGGTCCCTTAGTTAAAAGATGGAACATGCTTCATCCTATTCCAGGAGTGGGTATAAACGACTGCGACACAGTCTTTACTTTTGCAGTTGTTAACGAATGAAATGATTGAATGAATGAATGAATATGATTTTTTATATGATTGAAGTAGCAAACGAGTCCACCTGATGGTAAGTGGCCACTGCCGCCCATGGACATCTGTAATTTATCCCAGATAAGACCAAGGTCCTACTTGACGTTGACCACAGTTGCGTTGCTACCCCTGAGGACTGAGTTGGAACGCCTCGGATGAGTACATCTCCTTTAAACGTAAATGTAAAAAAAACGCTTAATGTTAGAGACAGTGTGGCAGTGGTAGGTACCTCCGCGATCGAATCATATTGCTTCTACTATCTTTACAAAATATTATTTATCACACCTATTAACCTAATACAATATCGATACTAAATTGTTTACAATGTTAACTGCAACTTTTAGCTACATTGTAAAGTGATATAATTCTTAAGACTATTGACTGTGTAACTGTGAATACGAGTATTGTGTAATAGATAAACCCAAATCATTATTATTTTAGTACATACTTAGTATCTGGTGTCAGTGGACTTTTGTTTAAATGTATTTTGTGAATCTATTATATTTCTAATTCTATTCTATCTGTAGTCTGTACGGGCCTTTAGGATTAGTGACAGATTGATTGACTTCTGTTAATTGAATTAATTTAAACAACAACAAAGTCCGTTAGTATTTTTATTTTTTTGTGTCAGTGTTAAAACAAAATCAGTTCTGAACGCTTATGAATATATTGAAGCGGTAGTTAGTCTCGTTTGTCGAGTAATTTCGAATTTCTCATATGCTCCCAGACATATTGCCGTATGCAAATTTAATGACGCGTTGTTTATTCGCAGGCGTACCTTCTGCTTCTCTGGAACGAACGGACGACCTTATTTATTGCTATCTCGGTATTGATTTATAAGGTTTCATTAATCGAGTAATCCCATTTTGAGGTAACTGCATCTCAATTATATCTTTATTGCACTTGAAACACATAATACATCGGTAATTTATTTCAAAGTTGTCTTTCAACTTAAGGTCATTAAAAACAGGAAGGGATTTAAAAACCCTTTTACGGTAAAAAGTCAAAATCGGCATTAATTGTGGTCTTTAGTTTATAGTTCATAGTTCGTTAAAATGCAAGCAGCATAACGAAATGTCCTTAAAAGGCGTCGAGATATGCATCAAGATGACTAACAGTCTCACGGGCGCGGTTATCTTTTTTTATTATCCTACAGGAACCAGTAGCGAGGTCGTCGACCTTCGAAAGTCACGTTTCATAACAGAATCCCTGCCGCAATAAAGAATAGAAAAACCTCTCATCTGTCATCTCACAGCCTGTAGTCACCGCGTCTATGATACTTATGTTTCATAACTTAAGGCTTACTGTCAAAAAAGAAAAGGAGGCTGTTTATTGAGGGCTTTTATTACACTCGCCCGCTACGTTCGCCCTTTGTATTGTACAGCGCCACGACGTATTCTGACTGTAAATGTGTAAACGAATATGCTTAATAGTTTATTTAGATGACCATTCTTGTTATCCATTACCGTGCTCAATTTGTTCTCTTTGTTACAGGTTGGTCCTTCATGTCTTACTATTACAAAGCGGCTCGACTTTTATTAATACCGTGAGTTTACCTTTTACTATTGAAATATAAGCTAAGGATACTTGATTGTAGATGGTATCAATTCTTATAAATGATAAGCACTTACTCATATTTATAGACCATGATCTAATTCTGCGTTCTGGCGATAGGCTTGGATGCATTTGTTATATATGCATACATATTTAGGTTTCATAAATTAAACAAATAGACATATTATTAACTGAGATTATAATTATGATAGCGACACTTCATAGGATAGCAGCATAAATTAATTAGCTAAAGATCTTACTCGTTTGCTTGAAAGAAATATAATTTTACTTTACTTTATGTACTTATTCCTTTGGTAGAGTCCTTTATATTTGACTCTACCATAAAAGGTATGTCCCGAAAATTAGCCCATAGATAAATAATGATGTTTTTCTTAGGGTTTGGTATCAACAAAAATAGCATAAATACCTATAACCTTACCAGATTATTATTACGGATTTACGGACAGACACTTTAATTTTACTTGTATGCACATATCGTAATACAATATGACCTCCAACATGAACAGTCATCGTTGTAAATAGCGCATGAAGCTGGCAGAATCTACTGATTCTTTGTTACAACTAGCATATATGCAACACAATTCTTACAATATAGACCTGTGCTTGTACGATTTTATGATTAGACTGTCGACAATAATCCGCATATTTAATGACATAATTTTTTAGTTTATTAATTCTGAATAGTCCTCGTCGACTTTTTCCAATACATGGCAATACACACTGAACTAGGTCGATAGTTGTACAACTATTTATCAAAGCCCGATCGATATGGTTTTATGAGTCTTTTATTGAGCAACTATTTACTCAGTTTGTTATTGGATTTTCATACATTTCCGTATACTTTTGACGTAGATACAACTAAAAGGTTGTTCTACAAAAAGATGTAGATATGCGCTAAGCTACGAAGCACGTCGAGCCGACAAAGTGCGCGTCGGCGCGGACAGTCAAATGAGCCGGCAATCGCGGCGTCTCCGTTGTCCTTGTGCTTTGTAAAGCTCGCGACGTATTTAAGCTTCATATAAAGCACTCCTCTTTAAACATATGAGTATTTAAATCATTTTTCAGTCTAATTTAATATAATTTTATTGATTTTGATAACTTGAAAATTATGATGAATATTATGGGTATACTTATCCCTTACCTGCGGGCTACGCTGTGACACAATGCCTGTAGGAAAATAAAATCTGATACGCTATAACATTAGACTAGAATATGACCAACATAACATTTTAATAGTTTGTCACTTCTTTTTCTTTTAGAAATATGATATAAAACTCCAAACCTATGTATCACGTCTTGTTGAATTCAAAACATTATTTTCTCGATCAGTATTGAATTAAGCAGAAGTTTATAAACGTCGATGCGCCCTACTAAGATGATGTATGTTCAAAACATCCGAAGTATAACATTATACAAACTATCCGAGCAGTATTAAACATTAAACTGCATATAAATATTAATGCGTGCAACTTGCATTAGTTTGCAGCGCCATATGGCATCGTATGTTTGTACATCGTTGGAGTATACATACACACTGGGTCACTTCCACACTACATTAGCCGATCGGTTTAAAAAGTTCATTCAATCCCAATAGAGGCGGTCGTCTAATCGATAATCGAATTAGGTCGGGTTACGCATATTTGTGTAGACCTTATCTTCGCTATAAAAAGCAGGTAGTTCCATTCTGAGAAGTGTAAGGCCACTCGAGGGCGCGCCCCAGCATTTTTCAACTTTTAATGGCCCATTTGGACAACGTACGCTTTTTAAGTTTTTGCGCAAATATTCCTCTTAAGTGTCCGAAGTCTTTTTGCATGCCACATGTGTTGTGTTTTAAGAGTCCGCCAAAAGACGGACGCTTGGAGTATACATTACTCACTTTGTGAAAAGATTTTGCTTTTAACTACCTTTTTATGGAACGAAATTGCGAGTTACGGACAAAGAAAGCGATTTTTCACATTTAGCGTGGTTTAACATTTACAATTGAGTAAGAATAAGTCTCTTGTAAACCTCGAGTTGATTAATTAATTGAGAAATCAGATAAGAACTTAATTTATTATCGACATCACACCAAATGCAAACAAAACTAAGTTACATGATTTAACGTCATTTCCAGCTAGTACCGGCACTAAATAAAGTTTGTATTGGCAAAGTTATAAAGCGTAACGTCAGCATTGGTAGGTACTTATTTTTAGTTTATTTATTCCAATACTATATTGTAGTCCTTTTTGTATAAGTAGTTCAGACTGCGCTACATAAGCAAAACGGTCTGAAAAATGAATGTCTATAGTTGTTTTTTAAGTTTACAGTTTCTAGTAATAATCGACGAGAATGATACTTACCTGAAAGGTATAATATTTAAGTATATTTAAGTTTGATCTAAGCATTCAATATTGCTTTCTTTTCTTTTGAAAACCGTAGAGACACTTGCACGACAGTCATTAATACTCTGTCTGAGGGTCAATTCAGCATACAAAAACATGTGTGGCCTTTCCGGTCTATATTTTGAACTCATTTATTACCCTACGCTCTATTCCTTTGACACGTATTTTTTTCTTTTCTTCGAAGTTAACATGGGAACCGAAACAAAGCCGCAAGCGGTCTCTATTGATCTCTACACATTCTTTGGACGTATGAACTGAAAGTTGACACGTCCAACTTACATGGTTAGAGGTTTATATCTCATTCAAATGTCTTATTGTTATAACGGTTATAAAGTCTTCAAGTTGTAAAGAAGTAATACATCCACATATACATACAAATTCCATTCCCATTCTTATATGCACAATCTTAAGGATACCGTACTATGTTACGTCACCTTCATTTTATTTTATTTATCAGTTTTATTTATCAGTCATTTTATTTATCACTTTTTAAATATTTTTTTACAATAGGGTTAAATGTTATCATATAAATATGTGTAATATTTTAGGAGTTATCTATTTATGCATCTTTTTAACTCACTCTGCAAAAAAAAAAATGCTTATGAAGATCAAAACAAAACTGAATAATTTTGACAATAACATTTGAGTATGCATCAAATTGTAATTTTCCATTGTGTTTCGAACATCATTACTAGTTGCAAAATGTCAGCATCTTACATCATGTGAGTCAGTTCGCAGTGGCCAGCCGTGAACTGCTCGCGGCAAGGACTGTAGGAACCCAAGACACAGAGGGAAAGGTCAACTGCCACAGCGCGTGACCTACAGACTCATCCGCGATTTCGCATGTTTATATGTTTGTTGATGTTTGTGGTATTGTATGCGAATGCGACGGAAATTTAATATAGCAATGACTAATGAAATATTTCCCTTGTGCACCTACTTAGTTAGTACCCATTGGCAAAAGTATTTCAGTATTTTGGACGGATTTATGATAATAGGTGGGTGTATATTTCGTAAATAATATTTCGTGTCACAAGATAATAAACATTTATTTAAAGGTATTTTTTAAACCTCTGTCTAGAGTTGTAACACTATATGAGTATTTTGTATCATTAATCCTTATTTAAAACAAAATTGTAGAATACCTAAGTATTTTTGATAAACCTATATCTCTAGACTCTACTAAAGTCAAATCTTGTAAAGAATTTTTCGAAAAGGTACTCCCTGGCGTTGAACCAAAATGCAATTATTCTAAAAATACGAGAGGTTTGCATCAAGAGGATCCAACTACGAAGCATCAGCGTGCAATTTTCATTTGCTAACTCTTTGTATACACGGCTTGTGTCGAGTTTACTGTACAGTTATGTTTAGTTACGATTCTCAGTTACACTTCAGTGAGCCTAAGCCGTATTTGTAACGTAGACTTGAAAAGGAAATCTGAATACCTTGTTGAACATATTAAAACGTATAGAGTAGTGTCGGCAGTATCTTTTACATTTTTGCGTTATAACATTTAATCTACACTAAGCGTAGGCACTTGTCTGTCTTTTAAATAAGCATTAACCTTTTTAAATATTAAGTTACATTAACATGTGAATTTCAAAATTATTTCTCGACTGCATACTATTCGTATTGTTAATTTGATTATTCTTATAAGTAAGCATGTGTGCGTGTGTATGTAGAAGTATGTCACATAGTAAGATCTTCTATCACAGTCAGTTTGTATTGGCGATTAAACTAAATTGCTTTTGCCACGCTTTTGCTCTTAATATAATTTCATTAGTTTAAAGTTAAACAAATGAAGGTTATTTTAATCACGTTCGCATATTCGTTCTAGTGCCTAATCAAACGTATAATAAATTAGTAGCACTTGATGTAAATTAATAAATATAATACGAATATAAGAAATACAGATTAATAAGACATTTTGACAATAGTATCTGCAGGTTATAATGGTATTGATTGGTGAGGAAAACAATCCCTTGTGCCTTTTATGGAGTATCATATTTCTTACCCTTGTTACTGATAAATAAAATATTTATCGTTTCCGATTCTCCAACAATAATATTCCTATTTCTCCGTTATTCATAACTAAAAAATCTATAGCTTCAACTCTATAAGTAAACGTATATGCGTAAACTGTTGGGAATACTGAGAAACATTAATTGTTTCGTGAACCATAATATTAATTTCAAAAATACTTCGTCGCTATTACGTCTAGGCGACTGGAACTAAAGAGGCATGGTCGTTTTGCAACCAGTACTGAAATAAACTCGGCGAAGTGTTTACATTGCATATGGCAGTGCAGCCGTATGGGACAATAAAACAGAAAACACCGATGTATGTATGACGTTTCCATTCATGTGCTAACGTACAGCTTCTCAAAGTGGAGTTGCTGGGGTACCCATGCTCCGTGGAGTCGTCGTCTCACTGTTCGCTGAGCTCAATCTCTACTCTCCTGAAAGACGTTTGGGTAAGGGATGGCCATAGTCTACCATGCTTACGTAAGAATTGGTATACTTCGCATACCGTCAAAAATTTTTATAAATAGGTACTACACATTTCATTAAGTCCCAAACATATACATTTTGTGACCATGTTTTGTTCTTTAATCAAACATCTAATTTTTTTCTTTAGCTAGACAAACCCCTTAAATAATGTCAAGGGGTTCACCGTTAATTTGAAGATGTAATTGTACGTGTACTTATAAGTTTGAGAAACGCTGAGCTAGCGGATATGACGCAAAATGGGTGTTGCAACTGTGTTCGACTATTTCGACACTTCCTTCAGTAATTGTACCCCCTTCAGTACTCGATTGAGATTTGTAGTTATGAATACGACTAACGATTATGAACTACATATTTGAGTTTGAAATAAGTCATGTACCTATTCTGTTTAGAAAATAAATTATGTATCCTGATATTTCTGACGTAGAAATTTAAAACTTTTCGATTCCTTTTATTACAACAGGTGACCTATATGTGATACTTATCTAAATCAAAATCAATAATATTTTATTCAAAGTAGAGCCTTTACAAATTCTTTTAAACGTCAGTTAAGAACTATCACAACTTCGCAAGGTGATTCGTTATGGAGAATAAGCGGTAAAAGAAACTCTAGGTAACACACATCTTTTAAAAAAGTTTCATTTATGAGTTCAGCTTAGCCTAAGAACATGTGGAGCTACATCAGACCACCATTTGATATTTATTTTCAGTAATTTCCACATACTTATCTAAATGAAAACACCTTCTCCCGTTAACGATAGTTACTGAGTTGCGTCTTGTCTATTTAAAGTGTTGTCTGTCTTGTTTAATTTAACTGTATTCCAAGTTAATAATAAGCCACGGAATGTTTGGTGAAGAACCGGCTACAGATATCTCAGTATAATGTAAATAATACTATGAATAGTACCAGGAAGACGATTATTGCTGACCTGTGTTATCTCAATGTAAATAAGGATTAATTACACGTACTTTAATAATAGTGACTGTACTTTAATAGCAGTGATAGTGTGGTTGAAACTCCTTAATCTGGTAGTTCAAGGTTCGACTAATAGGCATGTACCTCTAATTTTTGGATATTATAAATATTCGTTTAATATAGTTTCTATATTTTTATTCGTCTAACGGTGAACTAAACCATCGTTACACCTTAAGAAGTCCTTAAAGATTCTCAAATGTATGTGGAATCTACCAATCCGCATGTGGCCAGCGAGGTAAGAACCAACCTCGTCCACTCTGAGAAGAGACCCGAATCCAACAATAAATATTACTGTATTGAGTACATACTACATACTTATTTATTCGAAATTTCTTCACTCTGTTGCGATCGTATCTCTTGTGTAATATGTCATTATTAAGGAGGTATTGTATTGGTTCATTTGAACATCTGTGAGCAAATAAAATATTAGGATTGCGCGATGCTTGCGATCCCCTGTCAATATCGCTGATTGGAAACAAGCCGCCTACCGCTGTTTTATTGCTTTTATTTATTTGCGCGTTTTGCCCTCCTCTATATCTCCCTCTACGTGACCCAATATACACGTCGGCTTTACTTACTATTCGAAAGAGCGAGCGTACCTTCGTAAATTTATTTAGAAAGGAACTAGGTTTGCCTACGAATTGGGTCGAAAAAGTCGTTTACATTTCTCTATTAGTCCTTATAATTGTACCGCACAATTTTAATAGGTAATTTGATCATCAAATTTTACTCCGTGACTTTGTGGTTTAACCAATGATTGGTTTTGTTTTCGGTGTAACCTAAAATTACATCCGCTTGTAGTATATTAATGATTTCCTATTTCCTTTTAACATAATCTATTTATGAGACTTTTGAAGTGCACTGCTGGATAAAGGCTTGTCTCAATTGGGGTTCAATATAATATTGTATTTGTGTGTTTTAGCTAGTTCCGCTAGTTCTATCTAGGCGAATAAAGTATCTATTTCAAGCCGATATGTGGAGGTGGCCTCCAACCTTTTGGAAGCGCGAAGTATCTTTCGGCGACTCACCTACAACTTGTTTCGGAGTCTTCCTTTAATTTTAAGAAAACCGTTTTTTTCATCATTACCCATACCTTAAGTGAGTCAATAGCAATCGAAAACCTTGGATTTACTAGTGATTTCTACACGTAAAATCTTTTGTATCTACCCTTGCCTCGTCCGCTAGTGTTGTACATAAAAGTCAACTATAAGGTGTTGAAACTAAATATTACGCTTGTTATCGTTGCCAAGTGTTGGGCGCTAAGCGATGTCATTATGAAACGGTTTCGGCGACTGAGGGCATTATCTTCGTCGGGGACGGAGCGTGACCGCTCATCTCATTAGCGCAATGCCGTCAGTCGAGTTCTTCAGCTTCAAATAAATATTATATAATAGCCTTGCCAGGACTTTCGTAATTTATTCAAACGTTACGTTTCTAAATGAGGAGTCTCGTTATCGATAATTATCACTGTTATTAGTTGATATTTGCAATATTATTGCGAGTTTGTTTGTGAATAATAACCATTAGCATAATACAACTATTAAATCTAATAATATTAGCATTGTACAACGATCAAGCTGTTTAATTGTTGTTATGTTGTAGTTTCCCTATAATAATCTTTTAATGTCTGATGTCTGCAACAAATACCTGAAATTATACAAGTAACAAATAGTATTGTACAAATTTAAAGTAGCATAAATTCGTTATATATTAAAGATAAATGTGGTTATGGAACGTTTTGGCGTTCTGGTGGACAGGGGTTGTTATCGCCAGTGGGCAGCAGGGCGCGATCACTCATCTCGTTAGTGTTGCCGCGTGCTGTACCCCTGGCTAGGGCTGTTGACGATAATATTCACGTAAATATTTTTATTAATAACTTATAACATGTACGTGTATATTGAGATATTCCCGGAGCGATGACATGGGGTTCTTTAAAGAAGTTGCAAATGAGCTCTCCTCCAAAGCCGACAATGCTTAGGCGGCTCCTCTGGTGTTGTAAATGTCCAGCGGCCATAGTGACAGGTAGGATCACACACAATAGGATCAGGTACCCTTTCTTATATATATTTTAAATATAAATATATATTTATATCTTGCTGTTCGCATACAAGGGGGTTAAGGGTTAGTGGTCCAGACCGGTGATTGCTCAGGACCTAAATTTTTAGCCCAAATTTCGAGTCATATGATTGCAATCGCAATGTCTTGCTTAATATTGTGTAAATATTACTGAATTGACTTTCAGAGATCGTAAAAAATAATGAAATCGAAGTCATCACGTCACGTGTCATAAGAGGCAGAATATTTTCAGTTTGGCCAACTAGGTATACATACGCTTTTATAACTTAAATTTCCAATAGTGAAATATACGAGTATGTATTAGGTAAACTACCTTACCAGTAATTTTATGTTGCTTTGAATAAAGTTTGTCAACCCTATATTTGACTGTTCGCCGCCCGCCCATGGCCGTTTTGTCGTTTTTAACCCAATTATCTCACGTCCTAGCCATTTATTTGAAATTTTAGGGTTGAATTATTTAAATGAATCAACAAATAAACAGTTGTTATGTCAACATCCGAAACTATGGGGAGAGCAATATATAAACATATGTCGATAGGTAAATAAGTTGGTTAAATTAATTATGGGAGGTATTTTTAAAACTTGGAAGCATAAAAGTGTGTACAATAAAGAAGTATAAAATCTTTATAAAAACGGGGTTTTTGGTATAAGGTATATCAAACCTACCGACCTACCTTTACCTACTCATTTTCCAATAAGATAATGCTAATGCAAAATTGTGTGTAAATACGTGTAAGTGTTATGTAAAATAATAAATGACTTTTCACACGAAAACTCAACATATAACCATCATTTTAATACCTCAGTTGAACAAAATGTCTGCAAGTAAGTGAACGAAAAGCGTTTATCGCGCTTACGCGTTACAAAACTTGGGTATAAAGGCATGTACATACGAGTTTCAAACACTCAAGTTAAAGTGCTGTAAGCTCCGTGGAACAAGTTTTAGTACTTCATGACATTAAGCTTTCAAGCTCGAGGCTAGCAACTGTGCATCCTTGTTCTCTGAAAAGGTGAGCACATAGCGAATTTCCTTTTTCTTTTCCTAAGAATTGTTCCGTTTAAAGTAGGTTACTCTACTGACTGGTTCTTGTTTTAATCTCGGCCACAAAGCGGGCTAAGGGTTCAAAACAACAGTAAAGTATACACCTGGTAAAGCTGTGATTTAACTTTTTTGCATAATATATGTAGCCTTTTTTTCTTTCTTTCGCTTTTTATAAAAATAAAGGTGCAAGTATAATTGTTTTGTAAATAAATAAATTTTAAACGCTCTCGAGTAAAGCGTCATAGTCTCGAATCGTATGTCATAGTCAAAAAAAGACACATTTATGTCATTTACAAAGAATCGAAACCGACGTCTGAATTATTAATATAGCTAACTGTTGCTTACCGATAATTATTCTGCTCTGTATACTCAGCAAAAGAAATGTCATTAGCGAGTACGATTTAATACGATCATCGCACCTTCAGACAAAAAAGTTGTTAATAATTTAGCCGTAGCACATGTCAATCCAGATCGGCGGACTTCAGAATGTCCACTTTTTATGAACTTGTCACAAATCAAAAGATGACATGACAACACGATCCAATATCAGTGATCTCATAGTGTCAAATCATATTTTTGAAATAGGAACACATGCTTTGATAAACGATACGGATAAAAACATATTGACGGACAACGACCTTACAGTTAGAGTTATATGTTCCTAGAATCTCAAAGTAGTAGGATGTGAATCGCAAGCAACGATGGCCTAATAGTTTGAAATTGGGCCTCTGTGTCGTAAGTCCCAGAGATCGCTAACAAAATAAATAAACACGCAGACCCAGAAAATAGTAATGAATTGATTTTTAACCTGACGTAAGGTAGATTAATGCACCTAGTAGTATGTATAATATAAATGAAATCTACCAATGTCCAATTTAAATAGAAACTGAGATAAGTCTTGACTCTAAAATTTTAAAATTTTAGAACGCGTATTTTTAACGATCATAATCAGTATATGCAATTAATTTTATACTTACCGGTTTAATCTCCTGCAGCCAACGCGTCTATAAATTTCTCTGTATCTGAAATCAGACTTGTATCTTCTCATCAATGTTTACTTAGAAGGATCACCAAGGACTAAAGGGTTAAAAATAATCCAAGTCTGGGGATTACGGCGTCTCCAGGTGTAGCGGTTCAAGATCTTATGTTATCTTTGGTATTGGAAAAAGAAAAGCACTCTCTGTATTGAGCTTAGGTTCCATTTTGGCGGGTGTTGGGTAAATAAAATCGATTAGGGTTTGTTTAAAAAGCGGATTTGTATCTGATGTAGGGATGTTAAGGCTACGATGTTTCGGATCTGGATGTGAACACGTATATATAAAAGATATTATACTGCTTTCAGATACATATGGTTATTAATATAAAATTATATTTTCGATTTTTTCAGATAGTTTCAATTGCCGATATCGTAAACCTATATCGGCAATAAAATACAAAGCGAGCGATAATATGGACTCCAAAACCAAAATCATTTAAAAAAATTGTACCCAATTCGCTTACGCTTCGAATTATTTTTTATTTCGGATATCCGTTACTTTCTTTTACGGTTACATAGCTCCATAACATCCCTAATCTGAGGTGTAATCTCGCTCGGAGGCTGCGTATCGCGAGTGGGTCTCTTCTTTTTGTGTCACGCTTTGAGACATAAAAAGTGTTGCGACTACTATTAAGTTCTTAAAAGAATCTTGTAACGTCAGAAGCTTGATGTTTCTTTGAGCCAAGATATGAGTTATGATGCGCTTTAAGAGAACTGAAAATATTATTGGAATTCCAGTCTGAATTTATAATCTTCCTGGTATATCTATTAAGAATAAAAGGAAACGATAGCTGTTTATTAGAAAATAAAAACTAAACGTCCCCGAAATTTAGTTTGCTTGTTATTGAATTTTCTTTTGATGTGTATTTTGCTAATAGTTAGGCTGAATATTCGTAAATACTCATAATTTGGGATTGAATTACACAAAACGTATCGTTATCAGAAATGAAAGAAAACCGAATACTTATTTGGGCCAGAATTGTGGTTTGTCACTGTTTGTGGTTTTATAAAACAACCATAAAGTAAAAACGACCCATTTACTTTTTTGTTTGGAAAATAGGAACAGTTTTTGATGCCGAATCCGAAGTTGCAATCTCCTTTACCAGCATGGCCTATATTCCTTAATAAAAAAGAAATGGGAACAGAATAAACATTGCAAACGAAAAATAAAGATACTGGTACAAAAGATATCACGCTACAATTGTCCCGTTTTATCTTATGTACCTATGTTCACTTTGTAAATACATGTTTATTCACGTATCCGTATCAAATTTACTTGTCTCTAACTGAGTAGAGTCAATAATGTGTACATTTAAGACTCGCTACCGTTCTCGGGCTCTCCTACGTATTTCCATTTATACTTTACTCAACACACACCTGTTTTCTTTTGAAATAGAAAGGAATAATTATGGAGTGTAAATATGGACAAGTATTACTCAATGATGGCTCTTTGTTATTAGTTGGGGTAGTGATTTATTTACATCATCGTCAATCTTAATGTCCCACTACATACCACGAATCTCTTTTCAGAACGTATCTTTGTCATAAAGCATTTAGTTTTCCTCACTATGTTTTATTTCATCATTGACACCTGTGATAATTTATTTCTACGCATAATTTCGAAAAATCACAGATTTGAAGTTCAGTATTTCAACCGTGGATCCAGCATGTTAGGCAGAGTTCATACTAGGCTATCACTGCTTAACGAATCACATCACAGGATATAAAGTCCTGTGAGGCTGTCGCGGCGAGCGCGGTCGGCGCCGGCGCAGGCGCCGCGTGTCTTAGTATTCTGCGTATCGCATGTTGTTAGGCTATTCCTCTTGACATCAGGGCTGGCGCATGCGCATTAATAAGGTGCCGGATGCTGTGACCTAATTAAACGATCAATGTTTCTTATACATTGACTTAACGTAGCCTTGGGAATTTAAATTGGTCAGGATTGCGTGCGTGTTTACGTATAAAAAGCCCGTTGATTTTGAAGTTTTTGTTTCGTTTGTTGACTTTGTTTATATTTTACACTCGTTAAGTAACACTTCACTATTTTTATTCAATCGAAAACTTATTATCTTCCTTTCAGTTCGTTTGAACAAAAAAATTAGAATTTATTACAATTACATACTATTTTAGCCCTTTCTATGTTCGGAATCCATATTATATTCTCGTCGGTTCTAAGAAAAACGTTTCGGTCGTTTCCAAAATTAGTTTGGTCGAATAGACAGATTGAGTGAAATTTTTTAAAATCGTATTTTGATTAAATCGTATGCGATTAAACGAAAAATCCTAAACACTGAAAGCTACTTAAATTCCAAACTACATTCTTCCAAGATTTTAGTACTTAAGAACTTGCAAATCTATGTATTTTCGAAGCGTTAACCCCCGCGTGCTTTCTTATGAAAGCTGTGTAATTACAAGCAAGCGGAACCGATTAAAATGTCAAAGCTATAAATCAGGGTTAATTATGGCAGGCATTCGTAATTAATCAGCTTGGCCGCTCAGCCCTGTCCAGCGCGACGAACGACGCATGCGCAAGGTCGTCGGGTGCGTTTCTATCTCCGCTGGCGCCTGCTGACCATCTCAAATGCAATCAAATAAGATCCTTCGTTAATGTGTATTGAACATCAATTCCTTTAATGGCTCGTCTCCATCTTACTCGTATTTGAGTGCAATCGCAATAAATCAGCGTGTCAACGCTTTCGACTTTGTCCTATTTCAGTGCGTACAATAGATAGCCGCACGCATCAATGGCCGTATCTAGTGGTTCTAGTGCGTCAGTCGCGTTGAATTTATTTTAGATGCAGCGACAAATGTAAATTTAGATTGCGATTTCCAACACAGTTATATTGTCTGCCGGCGCCCGTTTCCTGATTATAGTCTGGTTTCATGTGACTACATTGTAAAGTTAAGAAGGATAGAGCTTTAGCAAAGTAAAATGGCAGAAGTTTTAAAATATTTTTAATCACTTTGTAAATATCCACAGTAATTGAATTACAACTATCTTTTTAAGTACTGCAATATTATTAATTAATTTCTACGTCTTAATATGATGGAAATGTAAAGATTTATATTATGTCAGTTATATCTGAATCTGACTTCAACTTGAGACTAGTCAAATGTATATTTAAAATATGTACTTATTGTGATGTTATTATGTGATAGATTAACGAGAAACGTAAACAATAGTCTTTGTTAGATTTCTTTTACGTGTACCTACTCTTGTAGCATGGATAATCCTAATCGAATGTAGACTAAAAGCGATCAAAAGCTAACTTGGCAGCCGAGAATTTCTAACAGGTCGCTAACAATTTGCCATCAAAGTTCCACAATCCATCAAAGTTGCGACCTACAATGTAGTGGAGTATTTCGGCCGCATTCTAGACCGTGCACTATGCGTTCTGAGTGTTCTGACCGACGTGTTGCATTGTTTAGGTCAACGTCATTCCTCAATCGATTGCCGATAACGAGTGTTCAAATACTCATTACCAAGCCATGAATACATTCCTGCGTGATTTAAGCTGTACTACTCGTTTTTGGATATTATCGATATAATATTATATTATCTTAAAACATACCTGCAAATTGAGGGTAGTGGTCGATTCATATCATACAAGGTTTTTCGTATCTACCCTTTCTCTCCCCAATATTTCGCTACATGAAAATAATTATATTGTCTATTTATTTAAATGTTCCATGTGTAATAGACAATTTTAATTAATAAGCGATAGTGACTACTTTCCATCAAATGGCCCGTCTGCCATATGAGCAGGTTAGACTATAAAAAAAAATATTATAACTTTACGAAGAGATTGTATTTCACTTTAACGGGAATTTCTTAAGCGTTTCTCGAATAATTTTACTCACATTAAATTCATTGAACAAATTTAGTCATATATAATAATTATGTATATAGGTACTTATGTGTAAGAGTGCGTTGTTGTCATAATTATTTAGATATAGATTACTTATCTTATTTATCAGTCTTTTGAAGTTACTGAGCAATCGATCGTTGATAACATGGCAAGTGTTGATTGTATTTGTATGTACATAACATCTACGTACACATATATAAATAGGGAAAGGCAATACAGGTTACTAGTACCTTTTTCTCTATAGTACCATTATCAACCTTTTCTCTATTATTTTTTTGCTTGCATGTAATTGAGGATCTTTATGTTAGGCAGACATGGTGTGGCGGTGACACATTTGATACACACACATGTTACACATTAGGTGTGGCGGTGGTGCCGCTGAAGTCGAACCACAAAGGGCTGTTCCACTAAAATAATAATAAATAGTTTAAAAAGTAAATTAATTATTACACACTCGAAAAACTCATCTAGTGAAAAATAATCTAGTACGTAAAGACTGTACAATAATTTAATTAGTACTTTTGATTTTAAATTGTACATACTTGTACATGTGTTACGCATGCAGTGAGGTCGTATCGATTGCCGATAAAGCGGCAAGTGTTCGCCGTATCTCATTACGGGGCGTGAAATAGGTACGTTCCGACATGTTTTGTTCTCCAGCATATAATTGTTATGTTGATTCGTCAGTTACGATGCCTGTGTTTTGCATACTTGTAATAGAGTTACGTATAGGTATATTAGGTATGCGTGCTATAACTGACCGTTTAGAAAATCATGGCAACATTTACTACCTACTTCGTTTTGTCCATTATATGTAGATGTAGGTATCATTAACTTTAGTGTGTCTTAATTTTTTTATAACTATACCTAACGATAAGGCAGACGGGCTACCTGATGGAAAGTAATCACCGCCGCCTATGGACATTTGCACCACACACCAGACACAACACCAGAGGAGTCGCTAATGCATCGCTGGCTTTGAAGGCAAGCTCTTTTAGCAGCTTTTTTGAAGAACCCTATGTCATGTCATAGCATATTTATTTTGTGCCTCTCTTATTGTATATGCTAATATGAAAAGTGATACCTAATATTAATAATTTTTAAGTAGTCTTAGGTAATACACGTAAATAAAGTCAAAAATTTCATATAAATGTAAGTATATCATATACAGTGAGTACCTATATTTTCTATAGCTCAACGGATAAGCGAATTGCTTATGTAATTGGATCCCGGTGACACAATTTATGTCGTCACTAAAATCTGATATGGGGTATTGTAGCTCTATTGTGTAGTGAATTTTAGCATGCGTTCAGTATTATACTACATTCAATTGAAATTTACCTATAGATTTTTATAATACCTGCTAATATGCAAGATCATAATAAAATCTGTGGGACTAATTCGCTATTAAATTATTGGGTAGGTTTAATAAATAGTTAATAGAAAATTAGTTTTCGTAGATTCGTTTTGTATAATAAGTATTTTATTAATAGGAGTAACAAACGGAATGTGTAAATAAATGGAAATTTACAAAGTTTATCCATCGATGTTTGAGAAGGTTAACCATAGAACCACCACAGCTGATGTTTCTGTCATTAATAGACTAGGTTCTTCAAGTGGACATACTTAAAACGCTTCTTGTAAGCTTCTCTCCATTACCATATATTAAAGGTACCTACCAGTGTTTTACTTAAAAATATACGACATATTTACTAACGTTATACGATTAACTCATATGGCCGTATATTCTTAGAAAATTAATATGTACATATTAATTTTACACCGTAACGTTCGCGACAGACTGAATTTTATTTGCCCTTGGTAGTAAATTTAATTACCTCCGAACATTTGTGCACACAAAAGTCATAAATGCCTGCCCTGTTTACTTTACGGTAGTAATAAATCAATCATCGTTATTATTAGGATAAGTTGTGAACTTACGTTAAATTTAGCATATGACCAGTAATCATTTTATGTATTTCTTAAGTAACAAGTAGGTACCTACCTACTTCAAAGGTATATTAGGTAATACTGCTTGTAACAAAATTATATCAATTATTAGTTCATAGCTATTATCGACTATAGTTTTCTTAACTATCGATTCCTTATTACTAAGACTCCTGGTCATTACGAACGGCCTTTGTCAAAGCTTCTCAATCTTAAGAAAGCTAACGATAGTATTACAAAATCGTAACACTATATCGGGCTATCAAGTGATGCTCCTATGTATTTCTCCTTGCATGTAACCGACAACTATAAGGTTTTCTAGATTGTCCGACCGAAGTACTCGAGAACCCTTCCTATGCGTAGTAGAGACGAGTGCTGAACTTGAGTTCGTCTAGAATAGACGCATTCGTGCGGCAGCTACGAGTATCCTTGCTACTCGTACATACATTTTGCGCCAATATCACATTTCAAACGCTTCTATCCTTTTCCTTATGCGAGACAACAGTAGCCAGTCGACCTAATGTACGTCGTAATACCGTTAATTATTCAGATATTATCATTTAAACCGGCACTACAGTAGTTAAATAACTCGATCGGTACGCAAAAATCAATTTCAAATGCCACTGAGAATGCAAAATATACTGGCGCCATTTTTATTCAATCAGCGTGCATTAATGGCAGTTGAACAATTCGAGTGACGTAGCGTATCGCCGAACCCTTCCACAACGTCATGCTCGGCGCTTATGGCATAGAATAGCTTATGGGATAGAATAGTTTATGGCGTTGGCACCAAAACTTTTTAAATTGTAATCCTTGTTTAGTTTTTTCAAGGTTAAAAGGGTATCTACGCACTTTGCGGTATGGCACGTCTCATGTTAGTAATTTTCCGCAAGTCTACTTATTTTCCGTATATTCGATATTATTTATATAGATAAAAAAGTATTTCTATATCTTACCATGCATTGAGGTTTTATGATGATTTATTTTTAAGAAGAAAAATGTCTAGAAACTTACAGTAATATATATGGCTGTAAATCTGTCATTTAATTATATTACATTTAAATAAGTTTCGTCGCGTTAAAAAAATGGTCATTAACAGTGACCATTTTTTTTCTTTAAATTGTTGCACAACATCGAGTAGAAATACCAAATTCAGTCAAGTCAGATTGTTCGGTCAATTGCAAAGTCAAACTTTGGGAGCCACTGGATTATGGCATATCTGTCATCGTTGGGTGCGTGACCTGACTAGACGCTGGGGGATTATCTCGGCTGCCACTGACACTGAATGAACGCCGACCCTCGACAAGTGCGACGCATGAGGGAATATTGTTATTACGTACACGTTTATTGCATTATTTCTCTACATTACACGTGATATAATATGTTATTGATGTGATAACGTCTTATAAATCGATGAACGGCGGCTGTACGTACGAAAAATAATGACACATTGTCACGTTCCCTCAGTGTCACGTTCCGCCTAAGCCAAATGTGCACATTTTCACCGCACTTCGATTCATTTCATAACACACTTTATAAATAGATTTATTGCCTTTGTCGGGACAGCCGAAAATAGGTCATACAAATAAATGATGTTACATTCTTTAACCCGATTGAATGAGTTAAAGGTTCGCTAACTGGGAGGTCGTTTTATGTGTATACGGTTACCTAGTGGTATCTTAAATCCGCTCGTAATATACTGAGCTCAAAGCGCTGAAAGTATGTTTACGGCC
This sequence comes from Urbanus proteus proteus, assembly GCA_018251915.1. Lineage (NCBI taxonomy): Eukaryota > Metazoa > Arthropoda > Insecta > Lepidoptera > Hesperiidae > Urbanus > Urbanus proteus. The sequence continues at coordinate 1,693 of DWPV01000767.1, read as the reverse complement.
GGACTTTACATCGTAACCGATGCATGTTATCTGTGGACTATTTTATCGGATGCTCGTGGGGTTATTAAATCGAGTTTTTCCTCTTCCTCGGAAATTGCACGACCCTTTGCGCTTCATCCCCGAGCGAGGTTTAAAAGAGGGACGATCGAGTGCAGACCGCAAAGTGATTTTTAAACTCCATTTACAACTGAAGTGAAAGATTAGCTACGTTCCTATGTCAGCTATATTCAATGAACCGAGAAAGCTTCATGGCTCTGTGCATACGTAATGGACTTGATATTTTACAGTTTAGGAAATAGGAAACGTATGGGTTTAATTGATATTTAAACTTGAGGTGTGAAACAGAATTCGACTTCAGTCAGAAATATTCTTTTTGTATTTTAATATATTCTAGTATAGATTCCTACGTACCTACGTATTGCTAGTGCTTCGAATGGTCATTATAAAGATGGAATTCTTCTATACCCATAGTACTTAACTTCGTTGATTAACGGTGTTCTTCAATTAAAATTTAATCACAATCATTTATCGTCTTAAAAATGATATTTTGCAAATAAACATTTAAAATATGAATATTTACTGTTCAAGGATTAATGACTGTTCTGGAATAATTTTAAGTTTGGTGTAAATCAGTAATGTGCGTGGAAGGTTGAAGGGATAAATGAATGTTAATTAAATGACGATTAATTACGCCTATTTCAGCAACCGCTAGCGGTCAAGAGACGTATGAATAATCACGTCCACCAATTGTTTGCGGCGATTATCGTAAATTTTCCGTCAAATGTCAGAAGCAGATGAGTCATGAGTCATAAGTCATAATGCCCTTCGCGATTTGGAGTGACGTTTCGTTTAACGATTGCATTTCGCGAGGGTCCTCGTCATGATATCGGACCGCCAGTAGGTACTTCAAGTAAATTGTTTATCAAAATATTCCTATATTTTTCTTATTTACACGTGAATTCCCGAATTAGGCGAGGTAATTAGCGAGAGTTTAGTAGGATATTTCAATACAATTGTTTCTACCGTCCTGTTTAATTGCCTTCTTTTTTAAATGTGTATTTTAAATACTTGTCTATTTAATATATGATTTAATGTGATTAGATTAAAATCTTCTTAGATTATAGAATGTGTGAGTATGAAGTGTGTGCTAAATATTTTAGAATAGGTACCTGACATTTATATTAATTGGAATGCTTTATCACTTGATATTTATCACATAAATCAATTTGTATAAGTTACCTATACTACTTCTCTTTACTAAATCTATACAAAAATATTAAATTTAAGTGTAATTTTAATGTACCTGACTGCTATTCACACATTACATAAAAGTCATTACATTACATAAATAACATCTTTATCAGGAGAGACGGTTACATTTCACCTCGAAAACATACGATCCTGGGCCGAATATTAAAACTCTAGAATTAGAGGTGCGCGATTATGAGATATACTAATACTAATCATTCGATTATGAAAATATCTCGAGATATCTCGATTATGACAGCCATTAGTAACTAGTTTTACATTACTAATCATTCATCGTTCATTGTCCGTTAATATATCTCATAATCGTGGTAAGCGATTATGAGTTATGAGATATTCTTGTATTACTAATCTTTGATTGTGTGAGTGAAGTACTATAAGTAAACACGCAAGCGATCGCACCAATTAGGTAGTAGTCTTTGGTTGT
>DWPV01000766.1:0-25085 GCA_018251915.1 Urbanus proteus proteus | reverse complement strand
TATATATGGTTGATTACAAATGTCCATGGGCGGCAGTTGTCACTTACCATCAGGTGGACTGCATGCTCGTTTGCTACTTCGTTCATATATAAAAAAAAAAAAAAAACAATAATTGTAATTTCATTTATTATTGCCCCACAAGACATTTGTCATGAATAAATATAATAATTATGATGTAGGTACCTACAAGCGTCTTTTATATCAACGTTGCGCGCTGCCTCTTGAAAGTCCGACGCAAAAATATCTGTTAGACGACATCCGTATCATCAGTTCTTTTGTAATTGGAGGCAGGGGTATTTATATTCTTTAATTTAAGATTTATTGTTAAGGTTTGTCCTCGAAACTTAAATGAAATGTGCAAAACACTGCAGAAAGAAAGTGTAGTCTTTTTAATACAAATAAGCTATTTGCAGAGGGAATGTTGAGGCTTTTTTCGGATTAACACTCACCACTTTTTTCATTTTTTTGTTTACCTATGGTATGGTATCTACAAACTACATAGATTAAATAACAATACCCAAAAGTATAACAGTAATTTTAATAATATAAAAAATATTATTTTGAAGACGAAAAGAAATAATTATATTGATTAAATGCATAGCCGTATATAGCAGTTGCGTAGAGCAGTTGGATTACAATACTTTTATGAAATAGGACAAAGTATAATTTACTCAAAGTCAAAAAACTAATTTTAATTCTGGTTTAGATGTATAGTACTTCTGTATCATCGGAACTGAGGTGTTGAAAAGCAAAGTTGTAGTTAAAGAAACATTTCATTTTGATATAGATAAAATTAAACAAAAAAAAAATGAAATAGGTTGAACATTTGCAGCATCAAATTTCAACAAAATTGCCAAAATGCAAATTCATTTAAATGTTTTCTAACGGCAATTGACGTGTAGAAAATATTTGATTCAAAGAAGATTATTTACAAGATTTCTTATTGAACATACACAATATTCTAGCATCACTTCGGAAGGTGTTTAGTACCATTGGACCTATATGTGTCCATGCGTGGCTGAAAAGTCTCTTTTATAGTTGATAGACACAATGCATCGCATTTCCTATTCTAAAAAAAATCGTATATAGAACTGAACACTGACCCGGATAATCCGGAAAATACTACGCTATTGTTGCGTTGTACAGACTTAGACTATTTGTATTTTACACGCTGCGTGTATGTAACAATTTAATTAGCACCTAGTTTATTTGCGGCGTTATCAGAGCACTATGAACTAACTAGATGTTATATGTTAAAATTACTTTGTAACGTGTACACGTATTCGCGCAGCACGTGTAAATTTATTGCGATTGCGGCGGAGGGCCACACTCGTGGCTCTAACTCCTATTCACACGTACCACAACCATATATCTATGACAACTGCGAGTGCGGGTGTAAAATGGTATGAAAATGCATAGTTTCATTCACTTGGATTTCACCGTCGTCGAAATTTACAGTGCGGATGATAATGCTCACATCGCAACTACAAGCTATACGGTGTACGAGACGCAGGTTTCTCTATCTCAAAGACATGTTTTAGTTACCACGACGCAGCTGCATTTGGTGACATTTAGTCACTGCGGTGTGTGTCGTGTGAACAGGCCTTAGGCCGACGATCGGCAGTACTCGGCACGAGTAGCGCGGCGCGGGGAAGGTGGCTCGTGGGAGAAATGCGCGGGCGCTGCGTCAGCGTTCGCTATGAACGGACGCTTATCGCAAGGCTGCGGCGTCCACGTGTCGGTAACCGTTCCACACGCACCCGATTGACCTTCGGCATAAATCTTGCATTTATAAACGTACATTTTACATTACTACCAACCGTAAACAAGTGATTAATTTATTACTATACTGACGCCAGCTGCACCATTAATATGATATTCAATATTCGGGTCGTGGTATTGCTACGGGCCAGATTTAGAGATAAGTTTTCTTTATCGTTTATTTATATTAAGTTTCATCTTTATCTGGCTTTTGTTTCATCTTTATTTGGGTGTGCTATTGTGTTATTTGGCACCCCATCTTTGTGTGAAAGCTGCCTTACAACTTTGATAATCGTTTGATAATTAATGACGGAATTTTCTTTGATTCGATCTTATAGGTACACTAGCTGATCTCCGCGGTTTCACCTGCGTTAAAGAAGTTAAAAGGCGTACATATTTAAACGTAAGTGATATCCCGCGCTCCCGTGACGGCGTCCTCATGAGCGTGGAGCGCGCGCTAATGCTTTTTCAAAAATTAATGTAGCCATTGTTACGCCTTAGACCTTCAGCTATCTTTCAATGAAAGTCCCGTCGAAATCGGCTAGCCGTTTAAAAGATTACTTCAGCCAAATAGACAGACAAAAATAATTTTAATTGCTTTTTTGTTATAGGTACGTTACCGGTATAGTACAGTATATCACCACCTGATAACAGTCATACTCTTCTGTTTTTAAATCTCACTAGTCACAACTCTACATATGAGTGTAGAGTCCTGATTAATGATCAAACACATTTGTATACTTTCATATACATATTATGTATATGAAGTTGTTATTTTGAAATCACAAACTGACACTTTAATTTTATTAATTTGTATGGAATATGGATGTATAGATATACATATATACGTATACTCGTAACTACATTTTATTTATTAACAAGAAAATTGTATCATTTTGTAAAGAATGTTAAATTTACAAGTTGTTCAGTTTCGTACGATTAATTATGTAGAGATAAACTCATGTACTTCACTGTACATTGTACATTACAACCAACATTGTACTTCTATGTATGAAATGTACTTCCAATTTAATCATTCCAAGAGAAGGCATATATTAGATGCCTACAATCAGCATTGAATACGAGTGATATGACCTTAGTTATAACTAAGTAGGTATACGCCGACCTTCTTTGAGAAGGCTGGCCTTGGCGTGAACTTGAACAGACTAAGTTCAAACTGAGGCCAACCCGTTGTGATGCGACATTTAGGCTGCTAAATAGTTCCTCTGTGCCAATATTACCTACATGAAATATGTTAGCCTGGCTCAAATGCGTATATAAGGAGTTAAGGGGATCTGGATCCCCCTTAACTTGGCATAGGCGAAACAAAAAATCTTTAAAACAGGAGGTTTTTTGTTTTTTGCCGATAAATTTCGGATATTATTTATTCCAGGCCGGACCTGCTAATGAATAGAGTCTGAAAAATACAGAGATTTTTCGACCTTTTTTGTTAATCGCAATGGCGTCACTAACTCGCCACATTTGGACCCTCGCTTAAGAAAAAAATATACAAAGTTACTCCCATGGCCAAGCTATTTAAGCAATGAATATATAATTACTAATAATTACCTATCTTATACTTATCTCACAACTTTGTCTAAGAAGTGACTACATGATTTGTAAGGTCATCTGCGTTTTTGTATGAAACTTTACGGATAATTAAATGATGAGTGGAAGAATTACGGTTACGGCCAGATTCAATGAATTAACTGAAAATGTAAGCGCATGGAGTATTTAGTATTAAATACCCTATAGAATGTTATATTAATAAAAGTAAACCCATTATTAATTTCAGGTTCTAAATTATTAAAATGCTAATGATCTTTCACTTTAACATCTTTTATCACAGATACGTACAGATCTATACATTAATATAATATGTGTGTCTTCTTTCATTGACTTATTTTTCTTTAAACAATTCATTAGATATAGAAGTGTTTATTATCATAATACTTTATCTTTATTTAAAGTGAGTAAAGATTTCACAATATTAATGTAATAATGTCAACTTGTCCACAACAAAATTAGGTAGAGACTAATGATCAGACGTGTAAATTTTAACCGGTAATGAAAAATGGAAAATTCAAGTGACTTAGAATCTTCTATTTGGCACAATAATTATTATTAGGTTTTATATTAGTGACATAGTGAGTATTTATGGTATAACTGTACCTAATTGTATTTGTAGCGCGCAAATGCAATATAAATGATCTGAAAGCCGAGTGACATCCTATACGTGCATGAATCGTTACGAGACACGAGTGAGTAATAAATGATCCATTACAATGGTGTAGTTAGCGACCGGAGCGATAGGTGTCGTTTGTTTGCGTCGCCGCGAGGGCGGGCGCGCGGTCGTCTCAAGATCAAGGTTGCGCGGCAGACGCGGCAAGGTCACCTGTCCTCCCGCCCCCCGCGCCGGCCCCCGCGTGCGCCTCTACCGCGCGCAAATATTTGCGACCGTCTGTCCTCCGCGACCGATATGCCGAGGTCAGCCCGTCAAGCAGACCTTGAAGTAATATTATCCGACCTCTCCTGCGAAAGACGAGCGGTTAACTGGTGATAGGTATGGGATTTCTGTCGGTCATTCAGGTAGCCACTTATGTATACTATGTAGGTGCACGATGTTCGCGCTGCTACTTATGTCGCAGTGTATATTTAGAATGCTATTATCTTGGATTATTATTTAGTACATTACATATTTATCTAGGTACGTCCTGATAATGAAGGTTAAAAAACATTATTAAATCACATGGCATTATAAAATATGTACCTATTCTATAAAGGTTAAGAAAGATTAGTAACAAATTGCTTGGTAAGTAGGCATAGGTACCTTAGGAACGTTATTAGATTAATTCTGAAAATCTGTATCTGCGCGAGAAATAAAAAAAATATATATTTTATATACTTAAAAAACGGGGTTGTTAAAATATGAAATATGTACCTATAGAATAGACAAGCCTGATTTTATGATAAAAAGACATTTATACTTTCTATCGGTATTCAATTTTGGAAGGGAATGCACGACCAATCACCAGAATTACAGGAAAGTTTACATCTTTTACAAATGCTGTGCCATATGGTCAATATAACGTAGCTCCCTGGAAGTGTGATGCATCAAGTCAAGTGGGTTAGTTGAATATGTAGAAGGTGAGTGTACTATCCCTTGTGATTTTGAGTGATTCATTAATCAAATGCAAGTGTTGTTTTGACCAGCACTTTGACTCCTTGAAGCGAGTTTATTGTCAAGATCATTGGTCATTGTCAAGATTTTTCTGCCCCACTACTGGACATGGTTGTCCCCTCAGGGTAAGATGGATTTAAGAAAAAGTTCATCACACCGGCCAACTACGGTCTGGTAGAATTCATATACCTTTCAGAACATTTTAGTTTAGTCTGAATAATCACTACATAGTATAATAACAAAGTCGATTTCCGCTGTCTGTTCCTATGTATGCGTAGATTTAACTAACTATTTAGAGGTAGTTATGGTGCTTGGCTTCTGCTATTAAGAAGAAATTACATTAAGTATAAATATGGAAAAAATCGGAACAGTTTTTATACTTACTAAGTTTTTATACTTGATTGTACCTACAATTTAAATAAATATTACCCGATAATTTATAATATTGTATAAACAAAACTACTATCATCAAGCGTATATGATCTTCTATTTTGCCACGCTTGATATGAGTGTTGGCGATCAGTGTAGACGTTGATGACAGTAAGGAAGACGCTACAAAGACAAAATCCAGGCGAACGGCAGCACAGTTTTTCTAATCTCCTAAAAACCCATAGATTATCCATTATGTTAGGTCATAATATTTCGTACAGAACTGTAATAAAGCACACTAAACGCAAAAGCAATCCACAAATACACGTTATTTTCTTAGATATCCGTATAAGTAGGTACCTAACCCCCTCACCTATGTACATAATACGTAAGACGCCTGACGCGTAGAACATTATTCATCGCAATTTCGGCTAAAATGTTTTTATTCTTCTTATTCTAGGTCAGGTCAAGGTAACTTTGAAGGCGTAATTGTCCTTGGCGTATATTCTGAAAGGACATACGATAGGTACGTGACTTCAAAGCTGTTTATATCGGGGACTGGGGCCTATCTTTATTGAGCAATTTTGTTAAATTTAATTATCAAAAATGTGTTCTAACACATAATACAAATAATAAACAATATGTTTTATTTTTGCTAAATGAAAAGCTTTTAACGTTTATATTAAATTTTATATCGTATTTAACTTACACTAGTGTAAAAGTTATCCTTGTATGTTTATGGATTGTAAAATTATTTACTTATTTGAATTTATTTATTTGAAATGTGAAGTTTAACGCGTACATATAAAAATAACGTAATGATGACAAGTCAATACTATTTCCTGTTTAAAATTTTGTCGGACCATTAGCTTGCCATATGTTTGAAACACGAAACAGTAAAAAGTGAGTGCATGCACTATTAATACGAGTTAGAAGATATTAGGAGGTCATTTCTTAGAATGGACAAAAGTAAGTATCATCTCAAATTATATATTGTGTTTCGTTTAAATGAATATATATTACTAGTTCAATACTAGGTCATAAATCTTTTCGTCACTGAGTGTTATTGGTACTCGAACTTATACTATACATACCTAATTACTATGCCCGCAGATTCATCCGCGTTTAAACTATACCACGGTAACCGGACATTTTTGCGGGATAGAAAGTAGCTCATGTGCCTATTCTATATTATAATCTATATCTGTTTCATATTTTAACTAAGAACCTTCAGCCGTTCTATACTAACCTCAGATAAATAAAATAGGTAGATTACTCATCGCCTTGTATTTTAGTGAAGCCAAAAAACTACGCTATGTAGTAGTAACTGTAGTAAAATATCTACATTAATCTGTACTGCACGAGTAGGCATTAATATACCTAACGAGTAACGGTCAAATTTAACAAAGTAATTAACCGTGTTTTTTGTAATTTTCATGGTATGTTAACATTGTCAAGGAGTTTCCCTATTTACATTTCATTCCACACGTAATGACGCCTTACTTCTAGCTAAATTTAGGCTCGTACGTTTCCAATTCAATTCTTTGTTTATACACCTGTTCACTTGGTAAGGACACAGTTCATTATTCACAAGGATTTTAAATAAAAAAACTATTGTTGTCCATAGTTAAAGGTCACGTAAATGAGTGTAGTAAATGCATTCATATACGTTTGTTTACCTTGATCTATGTTAAAGGTTCCGTCTGTACAAAATATCTATGAGAATAACTTGTAGTAAATACAAATGTACTAATAAAGAGTATAATTTATTTCCATGAAGGTAATATAAAGGTTACTTCAATCTTTGAGCAGTTTAATATTTTCATAATCAAGGATATTTATAATCGTATAATATTGTCTCACACGTTTTTAGGGTCCCGTATCCGAATCCTATTACTAAGGCTAACACTTGAAAATATTCAAAATTGTCTATTACCAAGTACGGCTTCTATATTTAACAAATTTAATATTAAAACTACGCAATTATTTTTTAAATTTTGTATTAAAATTTTAAAAATACTAAAAATAATTCAAGTTGAAAATTTGGCGATAAGGAACCCTCCATGTGCGTGTTGGACTAGCACTTAGTCAATTTATTATAGGTACTTCTTAATGGCACAAATAAAAATTAAACTATTTTCATAAAGGAAATTTAAAATGATTGTCATTCTACGATTTAAGGAAATAAAGTTTAATTACTAACATGGATAAAGCTGCAAAGTGCATTGTAAAGTAAAGAAATTTCCAGGCTGAAGTTATTAAATACTAATTCTAATACTAAAACAAATTCCTTTGTTTCATTGTTCTCCATAACAACAGCAACAAATAGAAGTGGGCAGGAATTTTTCGAAACGTTTTGAACTCACACGAGGCATCGAGGCCAAGGTCTCTATGAATTATGGAGTATATGATATTATTCGGGCGATGTGTGTCAGTGTTCCGACTTGGCGGTCGAAACGTTAATAATAACGGCTGAAGGTCTCATTCGACACCAGGAGGCCACGGCTCCCGCGAGGCGTTTCCGGGACAATGCTGACCCTGCAACAGACAATACAAGTTTAAACTGTTACTGAGCAGATGATTTATTTTAGGTTCGATGCAGTGATGCTAAAATTTTAAAGTTAAGACTTTATTGTCACATATCTTATGACAAATTATATTTAATAATGTTAGACCTCCTAGTTCAACTCCAGAGTGTTTAGATGTACCACCGCTAAACTTATTTAAGCCTTGTATGTACATATTAGCTAACTAATAGCAGTGTTAAGTACTGCTGTACTTTAGTTTGAAAAGTAAAGTAAGACCGAGGTAAAAGATACGTTCCAACTTCCTCAATGCTCCTTCCTTCCTACAGTCTGAGCAACTCTGTGATCGACCTCAGGTAGGACTTCAAGTCTATTTGGGTTTGACGTTGATGTCTATGGAAGAAACCAGAAGTGGCCACTTCTAATTAGAATGCTTACAAGCTCGTTTGTTACCTATATTACATAAGATCCCTTAGAGATAATGCAATTATACATGAATTAAATAGACCTCGTATTTTCTGGTTAATTAATATAATACACATATAATTATTAATTTATAAAATATTTCATCCGTCATGTCTGGCTCTATACTTGGATAAAATCTTGTCTTCAATAGAAGATCTACCTACATTGATAAATGTTATGAATCTGTGTGACAATGTACTACATATTTCTAAGCCCAACAAATAATATGCTTCTATATCACCCCCTTGCAGAAAACAGATCAAACAATAAGCTTGGTAAAGAGAACACTCGCTTTCAGAAATGAAAGTTAACAGACTAATAATTTCGAGCTGTGGTGTAAGGATACAAGCGATACTAGGAAGGTATTACAAACAAGTAGGTAAAGTTAAGCTGGGTAGATCGATTTAGGCGTTGCATATAGATATTATGTTTGTAGATAATATACGACCTTGGCAGACAACGATTTCGCATCAAGATAGGCTATCTGTATTAACGAATATGAAGCGAGGATTTCTATTTATATAAATTAAATGGATATCATTGTAATTGTAACCTACCTAGGTAAGTATTACAAAGACAAATAATTAAAATTAAAACATTTTATTTTAACTCTTTTAGAATTTTGGCATGAATTTTATCTAACTTACTCCCCCCGCCTACTAGGTGGGTAATTATTTTTCTGACGGCTAACAGTTTATTAAATTCTTTTATAATATATGTGTAGTCTTATCAAACTTTATTTTTTTTTTAATAATTCTATAGCAGTTTCTATTTAATTTTTTTCTCAATGAATATTATTCAAACCATTCCGAACAATAGACGTGTCCATACACATTATAATGGATTTAGAGTAACGGAAACTGATATACTATTGTATGAAAGTCAACAAAAACGCACGAGGCAGCGCTGGCGGTCGCTCCCGAATGAGGTCAGTGGAACGAAGCATTACACTTGACCTCTTTTCGAGTCCTTACCTCCGCCAGACCTTCACACTTTTTACAACGCTTTTACGAGCTAGGTCGGACCAATTAAGTTTCGTCGGACAGTCGGTAGCAGCGATGCCAGACGTCCCGATTTTGACAGGACGGTCCCGATTTTGAAAATAACTATTAAATGTCCCGCGCGGGACAGGTTCAGTCCCGCTTTTGGGGACAACAGTTTTAATCGCTAATTAGCGTGAACGACATTTTTTTTTCGCCGTTGTATTTTGAGGTCGAGTGATGAAAAGTACAGATTATGACCGACCATTTCTTTCTTTCTAAATTCTGTGTTGACATGATGATAATTATTTACGTTTTTTACAATGGCCCGCTTTCAACTAAATAATCGCGCTTTTTATTCAAAAAGCTTCAAAATCCCGACTTGGCAAAAAAATTGGTAACGCTGGTGGATAGCAACAATGACGCCCCCGTTCCGGCAGATGCAGCGTGGACCACGCGCGCACTCGTCACTCGCACTCTTGACACACATTCGCTCAATTCAATGTCTATTGATATTTTTTGTCGATTACTATCTATGATGTCAATGTCTTACGGGCTGACGCGTGTGGTCGCAATATTTTACTGCCGTTTTATCTAATTCCAGACGTTCCTATCTATATTTCGAAGCAAATTTTTGAATTACAAAAAAATGTATCTAACTAACATTAAACGAATACTGATACAAAATGTACCAATATGTAAATGCTTATTATTTACTTATCTACTACCTATGTAAGTCAGTTTAATTGATACATTTCTTTATCTATGTTAGTTTCTTAAGGGACACTAATCAAAAAAGGCCGCAGTACCTTCTTGTGTATCATGAACTTCTACTGCGATCACTAAGACATTTTCCAAGCGCCGTGATATTTGGAAAGGTATAGGTTTTTTTATAAAGTGACAAACACTGCACATTAATTGATAAAATAATATGTGACCATGAAAAACTTTTTTCATGAACAAAGGTTAATTTTGTTAACTGGTCAAAAAGAAAAAAAGATTTCGATTAGCTTTTAATATTCACGTTCATTTGTTGATATAAAAAAAATCATCGGAGCTGGGATTTGACTTCCGTGCATCTAGAGCGGAAAAGTGAGTCACATTGGTCTATCACTATTATGTCCAGTCTTTAAATATCACACATAGGTCACTAATTTATAGTGAGGGAAACATTATAAGGAAGACTTGCCCAAGAGTTTAGTTAACAATGTTCTGGAAGAAGTGTGAATGGCATTAATCTGAACTTGAATTGAATGAATTGATTGACAATGACGCCCATGACTTTAAAAACTCTCTTCCTGATTTTTAGCTAGTACCTAATGGGGAAGTAACATTTTGGCTATAAAATGAATACCTAATTGACAATAACACTACTAGTTTCTAGTTTTATTCTCGTTAGATGAAAAGGATGATAATCATGATAAATTTAGTAAATATTGCATTTAAAGTTCCTGCAATATAAGGTACAATCTTACAGTATTGGACTATAAGAAGAAAGCGTTATTTAAATTACCTACTTGTTCTTAATTATTACGCATTTAACATTGCAAACGATGTAGCAGTCTAGAAACACCGTATCTAATTGCAGCAGTCTCCGAATAATCAACAACGATGGATATATTTAAATACACACTGACACATCGGTTCCTAGTAAACAAGGTCAGGGTGACCTTGGTGGTAAATTGTATTTATATTATTATTCTTTCGCAGTAAAGGTAAACTACAATAAACAAGGAAGTGGATATTTTGCGAGTCAATTAAATGAACTTTGCTTTAAAGATGCAAGCTGATCTTTCCAGTATATTCAGGGCCATAGTGATGTGCGAGCAACTTATGTGTGAATCAGGAACTCGATCGAGCAGACGTTATCTCATTGCCAGGTCCGGATTGCTAGTAACTATTAAAGTGAATCCGGGAAATGCTCGATTGGATTGCATTAGAGATTGACGCGATGAGTGTCTAGATCAGAATAAACATGACTATGAGCAAAATATGCAACTAATTACATATAATAATATAGTAATAATATACATACTTAATATAATGATATACATTTTTAGTCTATTTAATGTTTTTTTCAGTAAATTGTATTTTTTAAAAGTATAATATATCCTTGCGAGTCCGTGCCTGCCGTAGACAATGACGTTTGCACTCGTTATGATTCAGTGGCTAGCGACAGATGTTTGTCATTTAGTCCTGATAGTATAACAGATGGGGTATATAATATGTGAGTAATAATGTTTGTATTTCATTGGCGGGTATTGTGAGTAACGTCTGCTGTTCCCCGAATTTCTATAAAAACACTTTTTGGAATTATACTCACATGCTTATCTATCTACAAAACACTTTGTGTGCACTTTCAAAATGTTTGCTGCAATATTCGCCAAAAAATGAGATAATAAAATGGGTCAGTGTGATAAGCGAATCATTTAAAAATAATTGAACAAGGAACTCAACTGTACTCTACATTCGTAGAATAATATTTATTTGTACAGTGAACAATAATATACTTTGTTCACGTATAAGTACGCCTTCATTCTCGGGAAATAAATATTTTAATACATATCTACGTACTTATAGCAAGCGCGATTAAAAAAGTTACAATCAAAATCAAATAACTAAAAGTATAGTAATGGATACACACATACATAGATATATTATAAATAGTATTTGTTAGGTGATACCTTAATATTTTCGTTTTATCGAGCTGGTTTTAATAATTCAGTTGGGATGTAGCAGCAGGAACTACACAATAACACAAGTGACTGTTATCATCATTAGGATCATCGATGCTGTATTCCGTTGCCGAATATTATAGTCTGATAGAACTGGAAATATTATAGAACAGACTAAATATAAAAATAATTTCATACGAACTATGAACATGACTTCATGCTACTGACATAAATAATTAAAATAAATATAAAACTTTAAATTCATACTTTTGCAGAAAAAATAATTAGTAACAATTAATCAAATTAACTGCACAACAAATGTGCATTTCGTCATATTCCAACGGTCTTGTCCTAAAAATTAATCTGACCTTTATATTAATTAAATTTTGTTTAAGGTTAAGTGAGTCCGAACGTGAGTGCGTTAGTAAGGACGAGAACACAGTGTTCTATTTATTATTTAACATAGTTTTTTATTAGAACATTGGGTTATATTATGTAGTTGGGAAGTAAACCTAGTGTGTCAATTCTATTTAACTGATAGGTTGCTTTATGCGTATATACGCGGAGGATTAATTTAATACTGAAATAAATATATTTCGTTTGCCAAGTTTTCGAAATTCGACCATAAGTAGGTAATTATACATTTTTGTACCAAACAAAAAAATCTTGGTAGACAAACAAAAGTGAAAAGTAACGTAATTTATTATGGTGCTTGACTATTAATATATGTATGTACTAAATGCAGATATCATAGGTAATTTTCGTATTGGAATAATAAATATCATTTCTAGATTATCATGGCTAAGGGCACAGGACCACATATGAATCAAAAGGAATATACGTGCATCTTTATTAGGTACAACAACATCGCGAGTGCATTGACGTACGCTGCGGCGAAAGGCAACAAGTATCTGATAAGGCAAGGGCGCCGCTCGCTCTATCGTTCAAGATTAAGGTCGAGCGATCTAAACATCATCCTAAGGTCATGTGGCTGATGCCCGCAATATGCGCAATATACTCGTACATGTGTTAAATACCGGGACAAATTTAACTATTACTGGGACAGTAATATTAGCTACATACATAAGTATGTATAGTACAAGGATAAACTTAATTATTATCGGGATATTAAACGTTCGCCCGATTGTAGTTGTTGAACTGGCTTGCTTTATTCGGTTTCAATATTTTCAGAGAATTGCCAGGATTTTATTGAAATATTTTTCAATTATCTGATAGTTCAAAATATGTATTGAACAGAAATACAAAAGTATTATTTGTGTTAATAGCTATTATTTCTATAATAAAAAAATGTTTACACTTCATTGTGAAGATAGTACACGTTTAGTTGGTAATGATAATAACATTAATTGAGTAGGTACATATATTGCAAATATTATTTTATATCGATTAATTCATAGATATCTCACATACCTACGTAGATTGTATATCGATTTGAATATTTGTAATTGTGGATAGGTGTAGACCTTCACAGCGTTGTTTATAGAACAACAGTAACAATGGAGTGGTGCGGTAATGTTTGACAAACAACTACGCCGGCCGTATCGGAACAATGGTGGCAATGGAGCGATGTTGCCATAACATTGGACGTCTCACGCACACTTGCTCGCTTTGCACTGGAATGAAGTTGTTATGAAAAAAATGAGTTTAACAGGAAGTCTGCCATTCAACCTTTGTTTTACACTAAGTTTCCAATATTTCCGTACAAATTTTTATTTTTGGTTTTATATTTTTTAAGTCTCATACCCTATTTTATAAGACATGAATAAGCAGGATGTTGTGAAGTGAACATTAATTTTTACCAATTAGTTTCATCTCATCTCTTAAAACATTAAGGACAATGGAATGCCCTAGCATAAATTTTAAGTGACCTCGTGTCAAGAAACGGATGAAATTATTAGCTGTAGCACGTAGTGAGGTGTCATCAAGAATCATGTAGATTCTTTGAGCTACATTTAGCATTTAGCGAATAGTTATATACTAATATTATGTGCTAAATTATGAATGCGACCTACAAAATATACTGCAACTGCATAACAATTCTCAATGTTCTTCAAAACTTGACAGTGTTGTTTGTTTTGTTCAAGTAACTAAGATCCTGGTACACTAGTACCAACTACATACATATATTTGTTATCCTTAACGCGAAACCGACTCATAATTGGCCGATTTTTGTTACATTTTGTTGTTTTACATTAGACTATAATCACACCAAATTGGACGCTTATGTATGTATTATCGTTTTTACGGTAGAGCAAAAACCAAAAACATTGAAAAAACTAGTTTCAGTATGAATTAAATCCCTGATTTTTTATTTTTTTATTATAGGTTAAGAAATTAAAGTTTTATTAACATAAACTAGAGCTAAAGATATTATGGTTCAAAAAATAGAGCCTTTTAATTTAAAAGACAAATGGAACACGGCACGAACTGATAAGTAGAACCTTAATATAAAAATAGGGTTAATAATGAATTAAGTTTTAAATTAACAATATCGTCGTCACAACACCGTCATAATAAAGCACATTGAATCGCACATTTGTTTACTATAGTGTGTTTGTTCTAGAATGTTTAGGATAACGTGTTATTTTTTCTGCAAATATTGACGGCCTTCGTTCTTTTCCACGATTAGATACCACTGTGTGAAGATGTTATGGCATTTTTTCATGTAGTTCTGTGTTATCCATATCACATCGGCATCTTAGGTAAATATGGCCGCATATTCACATGATGTATATTCTAACTATATAACATCCACGTAGTTAATGTAACTTATATCATTATCTACCTTACTTATGGTAAATCAGGTATACATATACATATGTTATTATAAAACTTGACGTTGATAAATAATAAACTTAATTTACGGATTCTTTGCCTCAGAAGTTAATTTTTATAACAAGTCAACAAAACCATGTTTAAGAAATATTAAAAAAAAATAGGGTTTTAATTTTTTAATTAACTTAAATTTAATTAGCTTTTGTCAAAAAGGTTTTTGAATTTGATTCCTTCCTTGAAATACTCATTTTATTAGCTTAGCATGGCTTAGCAAAGTTGTGATGGAAGTAGGTACCTACTTATCATTTTTTACTGGTATATTATATACAGTAATTTATTAAGAGATTATTTTTTTTAATTTTACTTGGGCGGTTATAAGGTTTTAAACCCCTTAATGATTTTGTAGGTATTTTTATGAATTTATTTTTAGTATAAATCTTGTATAATTAATATTTTCAAAACTAATGCGTTCAAAGACAAATTTCATCCAAACTGAAAAAAACAATATGTAAAAATGCGATAGAATTATTGCAAAAAAATAAATAACGTACTGGACGTCTGGACATCATGTTCATACATTGATTTAAAGTCTTTAAAAATATATCGTTTATGTCGTAAATGACTTCTTCAAAAGATTTATAATGACTCTACCTAGAATAATTTACGTGTTCCTGAATGGTTCATTTTAAATAAACGAAGGCCAATAATCTGTCAAAAGAAAACTATGTCAAAACTATTAAGTGGAAGCGTCAAAGAAGATAGTTGTAGAGTCGTAATTATGACGTGGCAGTGGTATGCGAACACTTTGAGAAGCGCATATCAAATGATAGGACTATACTTGGCCTAGCTGGGTGTTAACAGTACCATTACTTGCCAAAATGATGAATGACATGGCAATTTTATACTGTCAAATATTTTTCGAAAACTCCGTCAAACCTGTTGTCTCGGCGGAATACCTAAGTATATCTCCAACTTCCACCAATTAGAACAATTAGATTCTAAGAATCTTGATACGTTTTTACTTAGCTACTCAGTTTTCCCTAAGAAAACACTTCTGTCAAGTCATCCACTATTTTATTCTAAACGGACGATGCAGATTGACGTACTTGAATAGTTCCACGTGCCATTAAAATACAATAGCTTAAAGGAAACGCGTATATGTAGTTATGACTTATTTTATATAGGCAGTAAAATTCACTAAATATCATCTACAACTAGCGGTGTACTCAAAATGTAACAGCTATGCGTTAAGTGAGGCTCTACCTTTTTAGAAGTATTGCCTGTCTTCAATAGAACATGTTTTGTATTATCATTAAATAAATTCTATTATGATAAATAGATCCTACATGTTCCATAATCACATTCATTTTCCCGTATTAGGAATTTATTTCATAAATAGGAACTATCAACCTGTCTAAAAAATAAACATTAGTCAATAAAATAACCAGTTACTTTTTTTATAAAATTAAGTAGTAGTACAAAAATCTTATTATAATTACCAGTTCATACCTAGTTTTTACGTATAGCACTCGTACATAGCTACCAGGAATCTGATTATCTGGAATTCAATCACGTCTCTGAAGCCGGTTTAATGGAGAATCGAACACGTGGAAGCCGGAAACTAGGTTATCTGTCGATGTGAACGAATACTACATAGTTAGGTTACGCGTTTTTAAAAAACTATAAAGCCGGCCAAGTGCGAGACAGATCCACGCGCAAAGGGTTCCGTACCAACGCTAGTACGAGAATGTAATGCCAATATTTATATCGATTTGTTAATTTATTATAAGTTTTATTTCGATTTTACGTACAACCTTTATAGACAGCGGATCCTTAGTACCTAATATAGTATTGTTGGCATCCCTTAGATACGAAAGCTTTAAAATCTTTACTTATACTTCGAAACAACGAATTTAAGTATCAGTAAATGGCTACTTGAGAATTCGATTTAGTGGTTTTATATTGAACCAAGAATTATTATTAATGTAACTTGATGTCGGTAATATTACTTCAAGTATAATAGGTTATTTAAACCTTTACATACATAATACAGGTATATGCTTGTCAGTAGTGCCATATACATACATTGACTTTAATTCAACTTTAATCTAACTGTACTCGTACTATGACACATGCGTGGACGATAACGGTGCTGAGCTGGTGGAAGTGCGTCACAGGTCGTAACTGAGCCTGGTTCTGCGATGTAGTGTTAGTGTGTGAACAGAAACTTAGCCTGTAAAGTGTTAAGCTGGCTTCTAACGGTCCGTGATATCACGGACGGTCGCGGAATAGTTCACCTACGTACTGTGGGAAGAGCATCGTCTGCACTCTGTGTGTTGTTGACTCTGTGGTAGAACGGTAGAGTCAGTAGAGTCGGTGCAAATATCAAAGCTGCGTAATTACATTTCACTTTTGTCTTCTCCCTTTGAATTTTAGAATAGGAAAATGACTTATAACCAGATAGAAAGACACGCACCGTTGGAAAAGCTTTGGTGCAGTGCCATGGTCGTTCGCCGTCCGTGTATAAATCCGTGGATTTGTAGACCGTCGGAAGTAAGCATTAGACGAGGGCGTTTCAATATCCAGCGAGTGAGTGTGGGCGGCGGGCGGTGGGGGGCGAGGGGGGAATGGCTGCCGAATATTTTTTCGCACACAAGGTCGAGGTCGAAACGTTTGACTTCCTAGATCGGTGCGACCTCGCCGCGCCCGCCCCTCGCGAATTATGTTCCTTGTCTCCACGTTGCCCAAGTACCTATTGTATTATCTCACATAGCTGAAACCTTAATTAGGTAGAAGCGAAGAGACAATGTAATAAAAAGATTTTTCTCAATGTACCTTGTAAACGTAACAGTTCTAAAGATAACATGACGCTATCTTGTAGTTGTAAGCGATATCTTAGGTATGTATTCCGTATCTACGCACATACATTGCGAAATATCCGGATAAAAATATTCAGGGTCAACCTCAAGGTCCTACCGCTTTTCTGATTAGAACTATGGCGATAAGAAAAATTCTGGCGCGGCTGATATTGAATCTTTCGTACGGTTGTTAGAGTACAAATTTCCTCGGCTACGAGCGTTTACATGGATATAAAAAAACAATAACTGTAAGTTTGCTGATTTGTAGGTTTTGCAAGGTTACAGATAACGTAGGTACATATGAAATGATATATCGTCACGTTGCTAAGTTTAGAAATATTTAAATTAACATGTGTATAATTTTTACGGTCGTAATGTTTTTGATATTCTTGTGTCATTGCTGTTAGTCCTGGCGACTTTAACAGTTTGACGACTACAGAAGCTATTCTGAGCCTGGGTGTAATCGAGTCGGGATTATAGATTAAAACACTGAAGAGAAAGCCATTCGCGTTTTCGAAACAGGAATTGTGGCTGATCGTATCATCCTATGTTGTATTTACAGGCGTTAGCTGTGGTCGTTCGAAGTAATGAGGCATGGTAGAAGTCCTTCTTCTTTCCTAATGTGTGGCGAAATCGCTATGTATAATATGTTTTAGTGTTTGATTTAATTGATACTTTTTACATTCGTTTTTGTTTGACTATATAGCAGAATTTTTGGTGTAGAAGTCTATTTTTCGCACATACCAGGAGTAGCAAACTATGGTCACGCGTTTGAAACGATTGTGGATCAGTTATGTCTATCAGCAAAATCGTATGAATGGCAAAAATAATTTGTATAGAATATAAAAATAAATTAAACTATAAATAGGTACGTATAAAGGTATAAACCCAATTTCATCATAGGCATGGGGATCGTTAAGCGAAGGGAGAGGGTGCGTAGCGTGGGGTGAGCCGACGCTCCGCGCGACCTTGTGCGCTGACATTGTCGGACGCTTCCTGTTATCTCACTGATACTCCTCGACACTCGCGACTAGTGTTGCTAGAATTATAATTATATAAATCGGGACAGACGATGAAATAAATAGGGACAAACAAAAAACAAGTTTTTTAATTAACGTTTAATTTATGGCATTTTACAACGATATCTCTTGTTTGGTTGTACGCTATTTTACAAAGCATTTATTAAATGATTTGTTTAAAATTTATTTTTGTTACATTCCTGTTATAATCTGCAATTTATTTTTTTAAATAAGTGTAATGATTTATCAGGACATTTAGGGTAACGATAGATCTTTACATTTAGTGTCCCGATTAGATGTAAATCAGGACGAGTCCACAGACCCCTGGAAACCGGGACGTCCCGCGTAAACCGGGACATCTGGCAACGCTACTGATACACTCGCGACCGGCATTAATCATTATTGGAACAAAGAATGTCCACTCACGGTAATTGTAATTAGCACGCGTTGCCCTTGACGCGCTCATTATCTCCGCGGTCACCATAGCTGCGTCACAAAGGACTCTGTTTATATTAGCTATATACGCAAACTGGAATGTTTTCCTTGATCATTGTTTTTATTTTTCATGTAGGTATACACCACGTGAACTAGGAAGTTGTTATAATCGTACGACAATACAATACAGAGACGTACTATTATAATAGATATACCGTTCCGATTGAACGAGAAACTGATAATTTTTATAGCGCTCTACAATAGCCGCACGTGTAAAAATCCATATTATATACAATAGTGCCGTTTTCTGTGATATATTTAATTAAGTATTGATGAAATTAGGTTGGTATTAATTAACTTATTAATTGGCTATATTTGCCATATTATTATATGTTTATTGTTACTTACCTATTAATATACTTTTGTTAGGTATATCGATTGCGTTCGCGTATACCATCATTAAGTATGTACGATAAAATATATTGAGTGTTTTTTTCTATAAGAGCCCATTACTATGAATTACCTAGTACGTGTAACCAAACCATATAAAGGGTCCATCAATTAATCATTAATATCTTAAAATAGCTTTTTATAAAAGAATATAACTATTTAAAACTGTATGACCTACTGAGACATCGTATACAATGAATAATGTGCATATTTATATGTAGATTTTAATATTGAATTGTTTTATATATTAGTGTTGTAAATCTTATTTAAAAAGATTTTTTAATATAGTACCACGATTACCAGTAGTTTTAATTAACATTGTTTCCAGCAAACTTTCTAACTTTTTACTATTCTAATACATTGGGCGTATATGGATGAAACAAAACTCTTTTGGGTCGAAAGGAACAAATCTAATATTTCTAACTGCAATAAAGTATATTTATATGGGATTTTTATTTATAACTTTATCTTTATGTAAAAAATATGATCGACTTTACCACTACTGTCATCTAAATGAGATTGATCACAGAAATCTACGTCGCGTAACCATTAAGGGCTCTACATGCAACTTTGCTGCTTCTATTAAAATGTAACATTGTATAATTGTATAAAATGGTGTAAAAATCGTATTAATACAGGTTGGACGTCACAGTAATATCGAGTGCGCAGTACTCAATGCGCAAACATGTTTACCGGCGCGCACTCAAAGTTCAAGGCCCCGACCGCGACCACTGCGGAACAATGTACTTTCCATGTGGAGGTTCCCTCGAGGACAAATAATAACAAGTCAACATGAAACGGTTATTTTCCAACTATTATTAGCATTTGAAACACTCGCGCATACATTAATATCTCCTCGCGATAAAGTGCTACATCATTACATCACTTTGTCACGAAGATCAGATATGGCTCTGCGCTTCACATGAAAGTCATGAAATAATATTTTTTTAACTGTAATCAGATTGATAACGATTTTTGTGCGATGTATCTTAAACGCACGTTTAATTGTAGGTACATATGAATAAATTCATTTCAGATAGGTACTTCAGTGTCTGTTTACGATTTTCAAAAATGTAATATTCTTCGACCCAGAAACGTACGGTACGGCAGAGTTGCAGGAAAAACCATATGTTCATTTTCTAATTTGCGTAGTAAGCTATTATCAGTGTAGTTTTTTAACAATTTGAGTTTCATCCAAATAATAAAACAAAAAATAAAGATATTTTCAACTCGGTTAAGCGTTTTCAAGTAATTCAAGTGAACATTTAAAAAAAAGATATGAATGAATTGTAAATAAGTACAAAAAATATGTATGTATTTTGAAAGTAACTTAAAAACTATAAATTCGTTTAAATTGAGTATTCTAAAGTAACCGATATGTTTAACGAATGAGTGCATAAAAGATAGAACATTTCAATGTACCTATTATACGAGTACCTATAAAACAATTAAATGTGTAACATTGACATTTGAACCAGGTACTGAATTTTTCCATACCTCGTCAAAGGCATCTCATTAAATGTATTTTTTATTAATAATATATTTAAAATGTTATTAAATTATTATTATATATAGTTATTATATATAAATAGTATCCTGATTAAATACGTATCACAGAATACGTATTTATGTACTCAACACTTACAATTTTATCTTTATCCTCAGAATTCAAAAACGTAAAACACGGTGATCTATGAATAATGAACCGATTGCCAAGATGAATAATCGATTAATTAATTATCCATAACACAAGTATGCGTTCTACTTGTAGTATATGCAGTGATCCTCAGTAGGTACATAAAATTAACAACTCCAAATAAGACAGCGGTCCAAGTACAACGGAAGCTAAGTCATAAAATGACGGTATGATAATTCATTTCACTATATTACACGTTTGAAAACAAGTACATAAGCATAATTTTATTATGCTATTGTTGTTGTGAATTGGAAAATCTAAGAAAACTCTATTGCCTACTTTCAAATGATTTTCATCGTTTCCTTAAAATATAAATATCCATTTATAGGAAAAGGATTATGTTCGATGACTTTATCAACATTGTGGACTGAAGCTTTTTTGTCCTGAAAAATAAATCAGTATGTGAGCTTTACTTGACCCCTTGCCCAGCAAAAACGGATTGAAGACGAAAAGAATAAAAGAAAAAATGGCTTACCAAAGCCACGATGTTTACGCGTAAATAAATCTTTTCTTCCCACATCCATTTTCCCTGTTCATGCAAACATGTATCGCAAAATAGTTTCAAGAAAAATCGAAGGTCACGCGAACATTGGCAGTCACCTTGGATTCATTTTCGAACTAGAGGTCATGTCTGGCATACAAGAGGACTGATTTAAATCACAATAGGTAAATTACCTTTATAATGTAAAGCAGACCTTAATTCAAGAACAAATGTTATTAGGAAGTAATATGAAGAATATCATAACAATATAATACAAAGATAGCAAACTTTATGGTTTAATTGCTGTAGAACCATCGTCACGCCTATTTTTATCTTATAAGAGTAATGAAGTTCCTTTCTGGATTAAAGATGTGGACGCAAAATCACGTTGCCAATTTTAGGATGGATTACAAATTGATTGCTTGTACGATAATGATACCTCAAATTTGTAAAAAAATATGTAGTATCAACGTATGTAGTGTAAATGGTTTATTGTATGTTAATTGAACACGTGTAACACGAGTAGCATGAATAAAAGAAATATGAAAGATAAAAAAATCTATTATGAGTGTGAGGTAGTGCTACCTTTTAAAACTGTAACTAAGCGGTTATTTTAGATCTGATCGGTCTAGAAAATGTTGCTTGATGAAACAGATTGTTTAACGAAAATAGTTTCTCACTGAATTGGTTACTGACATTTTCAATTTAAAAACTTGCACAATCATATATTTTGATAATTTTTCATTAACCTCTCTGGTGACCATTAGGAGACTACTAGGCGAGTATTATTTTCTACTATTCACCGATAAGCATAAACACAATAAAATAAAATTTACAGAGATAAATCTCGCTGTTTAAAAATTAAATATCACGAACAAAAGGGAGATTGTTCATGCGGTTGATCTCCTGACATTGGGTGTGTTTCCTGTCTATTTACATTGCTATAGGTTGCCTTCACACAAGCAGGTTAAGGCCGACTGAACACTGATCTACAAGAACATCGATATTGCTATTGTACGAAATAAATGAATGAAATGTTTGCCGGTATGTATACCTGGTTTTGAGGCTAAGAATACATTTTAATTTCTTGACTAAATATAGAACTTGTTCTTACACTGAGTCTTGATTGGAATGACATTGCTGGATTAAATTAGTAGATACAAGTTAAAAATAAAATGTTATAAATTGTACTACCTACGCGAATATATTTCTGGGATGTGTATATACAAATATTCGGAGATAACAGTATGACATAATAAGGTATAACATTACCCTACAATACCAACACAGTTTTCTGGTAACAATCTTATTACGGATCTAATTCAATTTATCCGCAGACTATGAACTTGACCTACAACATAAATAATCGAATATAAGGGTTATTGAAATAAGATTAGGGGCGGTGTGTTGCGTCAGTGGTAACTCGACACCGGTACGTCACACGCTGGCCGCGGTGACGGGCGCCGGCGACCCTGACTCTTGAAATAGTCTTCCGCATTAACGCCGAGAGCGAAAATATCGCATGATGCTGCCACAAGGCCGCTACAACACTCCACCCCCGGACGCTCCTTAAAAGGAATTAAAACGACACAATAAATTTACAGCGAACATCAAAATTTTATGTTTGCAAAACCATCTCAAAACAAAATTGCTTAGAACAATCTTATGTCTGCCTGTAACTATGCAAATTTATGTTTTTGGTGTTAATCCGGTTTAATTTCAATGATTTCGTACAAAAAAAGGTTAATCTTGTTTTATGATTTCTTTATTTTGTGTAGCAGGCTTCACAATGTAGAGTTTTTAATTAATAAAGCTATAAATTTTGGTGCTATATTTACTTGATATTGACCGACATTGATGAACTGTCAGAAATCGCGCTACGTACCAAGTGTGGTCTGCAAAATACTCAAATTGAGTGTCCTATTTTTTTACTAGAGCGACATTATACCTGAGAAAGTTATGCATCACGCAACGGAAGCACCGATGTGTTCCTCTCGAGACCCCTGAGTTTAGCTGCCTACATATATGTATGTGCATTAGTATGGTTTTAGTATGAAGAAATTTCACATAATCCAATGTTTCCCTCGGAAAGTCGGGTATCTTAAGATATCAACCGATACCAAAAAGAAGTAATTTATGTATACTAACTGACAACTAAAAGGACAAACATTTTTACAAACAATACATAGAGTACGTAGATGCATTATCTCCATTCGAATGGATTTACAGACAGTTATGAATAACACGCAGTTACTTTACGAATAACTTATGACACTTCCTAGTAGCTAGACAGCAAGGTCTGTCTGTCTGCTGATCTTATTTTATATTTACATATAGGTTATATGTACATGACAATAATGTAAGTGAATGGAATCCATTTAGCTTCCGCTCTATTGTGATATTCATTGTTAAAAGTAACAAAATTGAATGTTAGTACTTAGATAATTTTATTTGGTAACAATTGGAGCGTAATGTAGGTACCTATTTGTTATATATATGGGGGCGTAACATACTAAATAAAAAACCTTGTGATCTTTATAAAAAGGCTGTTAGTTAAACACAAGCAAAAACAGGTAAAGTTTAATCATGTCGTGTGTTATTGTTGTATAAGACGGATATTAAATTTTCGTTGTTGAAATTGTGCATTGTAGTTATTAATTATATGTACCACATAATATTTATAAGATTAAGATGAAAATTGTAATTAAATGGTTAACAGCTGTTTATATTTTTATCAAAAAGGAATTGTACTGGCTACGCAATAATGTTTCTAACTTACACAGTCCATTAGCATGGCTAGTAATAACTTTATGTATAGACAATGTATACAAGATGTAGTGGCCATGCCAAATGTCGCAATGGTACTGGCGCCAAACGAAGATGCGTGAGACGATGACAGATAAATAAATAACGCTTTCTACACTCTTAATGAAGGTGATAGATAGCCATGGTTTTCTATCTGAAAAATAGGGTGACTTAATGAAAGTTTGAATCCCAAGTACCCTTCGCTCTGACTCCAGTTATAATGGCATAATCACGGTTGAATGGTGTTGGTAGTTGTACAGAGATTTGACGTGTTGAAAATCATAACATGCATTGCGATTCTTTGGTAAATGTCTCGTGGAAAATGACGAATAAGTACCATAGAAAACTAATCCTAGAACTTAATTTACCTAAAAACAATATATTGATATGGTAATAGCAAAGGGACAGTCTACTATCTGATTGATAGTAGACTTTGGCCTTTTAAAGTCCGATCTCAAGCCTTCAAGCCAGAACATAGTCGTGCTTAACACTGCTGTTATGGTAGAAATAGGTGTGGTGGTGGTACCGCCGGAGTCTAACCACATGGGTTCTACGACCTTTGTGACAACCTTGGTAACCGTGGCGGATG